>JAECXC010002341.1:0-18398 GCA_018152125.1 Drosophila dunni | reverse complement strand
AAAATAATTATGATTTGGACAATTTATAATTTTTTTTTCAACTTTTTTTATTTTTTATATTTTTAGGCGTTTCTAGTCGTCCTAGACGATTTCAGACCTTTATTTTGGAATCACCACATTAAGAGCATTAATCTTGATTTTCTCTGTGAAAACTCAACCGGTTTTTAATTGGAATACCATTTATATTGACTCTACTTCAAAGTAATTATGATTTCGACAATTTAAAATTTTTTCATCTTTTTTTTTTTGTTTTTTCATTTTTAGGCGTGCCTAGACGATTTTGACCTTTTTTTGGAATCACCTCATTTAGAGCATTAATCTTGATTTTCTGTGAAAACTCAACTGGTTTTTAATTTGAACACCATTTATATTGACTCTTCTTGAAAATAATTATGATTTGGACAATTTATAATTTTTTTCAACTTTTTTTATTTTTTCATTTTTAGGCGTTTCTAGTCGTCCTAGACGATTTTAGACCTTATTTTGGAATCACCACATTTAGAGCATTAATCTTGATTTTCTCTGTGAAAACTCAACCGGTTTTTAATTGGAAATACTTCATTTTTATATTGACGCCCTAACTTCAAAATAATTATGATTTCGACATTTTAAAATTTTTTTTCAACCTTTTTTTTTTTTTTCATTTTTAGGCGTTTCTAGTCGTCCTAGGACGATTTGTGTAACCTTATTTTGGAATCACCACATTAAGAGCATTAATCTTGATTTTCCTGTGAAAACTCAACCGGTTTTTAATTGGAATACCATTTATATTGACTCTACTTCAAAATAATTATGATTTCGACAATTTAAAATTTTTTTTTCAACTTTTTTTTTTTTTTTCATTTTTAGGCGTTTCTAGGCGTCCTAGACGATTTTGGACCTTATTTTGGAATCACCACATTAAGAGCATTAATCTTGATTTTCTCTGTAAAAACTCAACCGGTTTTTAATTGAAATACCATTTATATTGACTCTACTTCAAAATAATTATGATTTCGACAATTTAAAATTTTTTTTTAACCTTTTTTTTTTTTTTTCATTTTTAGGCGTTTCTAGTCGTCCTAGACGATTTTAGACCTTATTTTGGAATCACCACATTAAGAGCATTAATCTTGATTTTCTCTCTGTGAAAACTTCAACCGGTTTTTAATTGGAATACCATTTATATTGACTCTACTTCAAAATAATTATGATTTCGGACAATTTAAAATTTTTTTCACCTTTTTTTTGATTTTTTTTCATTTTTAGGCGTTTCTAGTCGTCCTAGACGATTTTAGACCTCATTTTGGAATCACCACATTTAGAGCATTAATCTTGATTTTCTCTGTGAAAACTCAACCGGTTTTTAATTGGAATACACATTTATATTGCCTCTACTTCAAAATAATTATGATTTCGACAATTTAAAATTTTTTTTCAACTTTTTTTATTTTTTCATTTTTAGGCGTTTCTAGTCGTCCTAGACGATTTTAGACCTTATTTTGGAATCACCACATTTAGAGCATTAATCTTGATTTTCTCTGTGAAAACTCAACCGGTTTTTAATTGGAATACCATTTATATTGACTCTACTTCAAAATAATTATGATTTCGACAATTTAAAATTTTTTTTCAACTTTTTTTTATTTTTTTTATTTTTAGGCGTTTCTAGTCGTCCTAGACGATTTTGGACCTTATTTTGGAATCACCACATTTAGAGCATTAATCTTGATTTTCTTTGTAAAAACTCAACCGGTTTTTAATTGGAATACCATTTATATTGACTCTACTTCAAAATAATTATGATTTCGACAATTTAAAATTTTTTTTCAACTTTTTTTGTATTTTTTTTCATTTTTAGGCGTTTCTAGTCGTCCTAGACGATTTTAGACCTTATTTTTGGAATCACCACATTTAGAGCATTAATCTTGGATTTTCTCTGTGAAAACTCAACCGGTTTTTAATTGGAATACCATTTATATTGACTCTACTTCAAAATAATTATGATTTGGACAATTTATAATTTTTTTCAACTTTTTTTGTTTTTTTTCATTTTTTAGGCGTTTCTAGTCGTCCTAGACGATTTTAGACCTTATTTTTGGAATCACCACATTTAGAGCATTAATCTTGATTTTCTCTGTGAAAACTCAACCAGTTTTTAATTGGAATACCATTTATATTGACTCTACTTCAAAATAATTATGATTTCGACAATTTAAAATTTTTTTCAACTTTTTTTTTTTTTTTTCATTTTTAGGCGTTTCTAGTCGTCCTAGACGATTTTAGACCTTATTTTGGAATCACCACATTAAGAGCATTAATCTTGATTTTCTCTGTGAAAACTCAACCGGTTTTTAATTGAAATACCATTTATATTGACTCTACTTCAAAATAATTATGATTTCGACAATTTAAAATTTTTTTTCAACTTATTTTGTTTTTTTCATTTTTAGGCGTTTCTAGTCGTCCTAGACGATTTTAGACCTTATTTTGGAATCACCACATTTAGAGCATTAATCTTGATTTTCTCTGTGAAAAACTCAACCGGTTTTTTACATTTGAATACCATTTATAACTCTACTTCAAAATAATTATGATTTCGACAATTTAAAAAAATAATTTTTTCAACTTTTTTATTTTTTTCATTTTTTAGGCGTTTCTAGTCGTCCTAGACGATTTTAGACCTTATTTTGGAATCACCACATTTAGAGCATTAATCTTGATTTTCTCTGTGAAAACTCAACCGGTTTTTAATTGGAATACCATTTATATTGACTCTACTTCAAAATAATTATGATTTCGACAATTTAAAATTTTTTTTCAACTTTTTTTTTTTTTTTCATTTTTAGGCGTTTTGGACCTTATTTTGGAATCACCATTTAGAGCATTAATCTTGGATTTTCTCTGTGAAAACTCAACCGGTTTTTAATTGGAATACCATTTATATTGACTCTACTTCAAAATAATTATGATTTCGACAATTTAAAATTTTTTTTCAACTTTTTTATTTTTTCATTTTTAGGCGTTTCTAGTCGTCCTAGACGATTTTGGACCTTATTTTGGAATCACCACATTTAGAGCATTAATCTTGATTTTCTCTGTGAAAACTCAACCGGTTTTTAATTGGAATACCATTTATATTGACTCTACTTCAAAATAATTATGATTTCGACAATTTAAAATTTTTTTTCAACTTTTTTTTTTTTTTCATTTTTAGGCGTTTCTAGTCGTCCTAGACGATTTTAGACCTTATTTTGGAATCACCACATTTAGAGCATTAATCTTGATTTTCTCTGTGAAAACTCAACCGGTTTTTAATTGGAATACCATTTATATTGACTCTACTTCAAAATAATTATGATTTGGACAATTTATAATTTTTTTTCAACTTTTTTTTTTTTTCATTTTTTAGGCGTTTCTAGTCGTCCTAGACGATTTTAGACCTTATTTTGGAATCACCACATTTAGAGCATTAATCTTGATTTTCTGTGAAAACTCAACCGGTTTTTAATTGGAATACCATTTATATTGACTCTACTTCAAAATAATTATGATTTGGACAATTTATAATTTTTTTTTAACTTTTTTTTTTTTTTCATTTTTAGGCGTTTCTAGTCGTCCTAGACGATTTTAGACCTTATTTTGGAATCACCACATTTAAGAGCATTAATCTTGATTTTCTCTGTGAAAACTCAACCGGTTTTTAATTGGAATACCATTTATATTGACTCTACTTCAAAATAATTATGATTTCGACAATTTATAATTTTTTTTCAACTTTTTTTTATTTTTTCATTTTTAGGCGTTTCTAGGCGTCCTAGACGATTTTGGACCTTATTTTGGAATCACCACATTTAGAGCATTAATCTTGATTTTCTCTGTTGAAAACTTCAAACCGGTTTTTAATTGGAATACCATTTATATTGACTCTACTCAAAATAATTATGATTTGGACAATTTAATTTTTTTTCAACTTTTTTTATTTTTTCATTTTTAGGCGTTTCTAGTCGTCCGAGACGATTTTAGACCTTATTTTGGAATTACCACATTTAGAGCATTAATCTTGATTTTCTCTGTGAAAACTCAACCGGTTTTTAATTGGAATACCATTTATATTGACTCTACTCAAAATAATTATGATTTGACAATTTAAAATTTTTTCAACTTTTTTATTTTTTCATTTTTAGGCGTTTCTAGTTTTAGAACCACATTTAGAGCATTAATCTTGATTTTCGGTTTTTAATTGGAATACCATTTATATTGACTCTACTTCAAAATAATTATGATTTCGACAATTTAAAATTTTTTTTCAACTTTTTTTTTTTTTTCATTTTTAGGCGTTTCTAGTCGTCCTAGACGATTTTAGACCTTATTTTGGAATCACCACATTTAGAGCATTAATCTTGATTTTCTCTGTGAAAACTCAACCGGTTTTTAATTGGAATACCATTTATATTGACTCTACTTCAAAATAATTATGATTTGGACAATTTATAATTTTTTTTCAACTTTTTTTTTTTTTTCATTTTTAGGCGTTTCTAGTAGCGTCCTAGACGATTTTAGACCTTATTTTGGAATCACCACATTTAGAGCATTAATCTTGATTTTCTCTGTGAAAACTCAACCGGTTTTTAATTGGAAATACCATTTATATTGACTCTACTTCAAAATAATTATGATTTCGACAATTTAAAATTTTTTTTCAACTTTTTTTTTTTTTTTCATTTTTAGGCGTTTCTAGTCGTCCTAGACGATTTTAGACCTTATTTTGGAATCACCACATTTAGAGCATTAATCTTGATTTTCTCTGTGAAAACTCAACCGGTTTTTAATTGGAATACCATTTTATATTGACTCTACTTCAAAATAATTATGATTTCGACAATTTATAATTTTTTTTCAACTTTTTTTTTTTTTCATTTTTTAGGCGTTTCTAGTCGTCCTAGACGATTTTAGACCTTATTATTTGGAATCACCACATTTAGAGCAATAATCTTGATTTTCTCTGTGAAAACTCAACCGGTTTTTAATTGGAATACCATTTATATTGACTCTACTTCAAAATAATTATGATTTGGACAAATTTATAATTTTTTTTTAACTTTTTTTTTTTTTCATTTTTTAGGCGTTTCTAGTCGTCCTAGACGATTTTAGACATTATTTTGGAATCACCACATTTAGAGCATTAGTCTTGATTTTCTCTGTGAAAACTCAACCGGTTTTTAATTGGAATAATATTTGTATTGTCTCTACTTCAAAAATAATTATGATTTGGAAATTTATAATTTTTTAACTTTCCTCAAAGTTGACAATTTATAATTTTTTCAACTTTTTTTATTTGTTCATTTTTAGGCGTTTCTAGGCGTCCTAGACGATTTTGTACCTTATTTTGGAATCACCACATTTAGAGCATTAATCTTGACTCTACTTCAAAATAATTATGATTTGGACAATTTATAATTTTTTTTCAACTTTTTTTATTTTTTTCATTTTTAGGCGTTTCTAGTCGTCCTAGACGATTTTGGACCTTATTTTGGAATCACCACATTAAGAGCATTAATCTTGATTTTCTCTGTTAAAACTCAACCGGTTTTAAATTGGAATACCATTTATATTGACTCTACTTCAAAATAATTATGATTTCGACAATTTAAAATTTTTTTTCAACTTTTTTATTTTTTTCATTTTTAGGCGTTTCTAGGCGTCAAATTTTACCTTATTTTGAATCACCAATTTAGAGCATTAATCTTGATTTTCTCTGTGAAAACTCAACCGGTTTTTAATTGGAATACCATTTATATTGACTCTACTTCAAAATAATTATGATTTGGACAATTTATAATTTTTTTCAACTTTTTTTATTTTTCATTTTTAGGCGTTTCTAGTCGTCCTAGACGATTTTAGACCTTATTTTGGAATCACCACATTAAGAGCATTAATCTTGATTTTCTCTGTGAAAACTCAACCGGTTTTTAATTGGAATACCATTTATATTGACTCTACTTCAAAATAATTATGATTTGGACAATTTATAATTTTTTTTCAACTTTTTTTTTTTTTTTCATTTTTAGGCGTTTCTAGTCGTCCTAGACGATTTTAGACCTTATTTTGAAATCACCACATTAAGAGCATTAATCTTGATTTTCTCTGTGAAAACTCAACCGGTTTTTAATTGGAATACCATTTATATTGACTCTACTTCAAAATAATTATGATTTCGACAATTTACAATTTTTTTTTCTACTTTTTTTATTTTTTCATTTTTAGGCGTTTCTTGTCGTCCTAGACGATTTTAGACATTATTTTGGAATCACCACATTTAGGCGTCCTAGACTGATTTTAGACCTTATTTTGAAATCACCACATTTAGAGCATTAATCTTGATTACGACAATTTAAAATTTTTTTTCAACTTTTTTTATTTTTTTCATTTTTAGGCGTTTCTAGTCGTCCTAGACGATTTTAGACCTTATTTTGGAATCACCACATTTAGAGCATTAATCTTGATTTTCTCTGTGAAAACTCAACCGGTTTTTAATTGAAATACCATTTATATTGACTCTACTTCAAAATAATTATGATTTCGACAATTTATAATTTTTTTTCAACTTTTTTTATTTTTTCATTTTTAGGCGTTTCTAGGCGTCCTAGACGATTTTAGACCTTATTTTGAAATCACCACATTTAGAGCATTAATCTTGATTTCGACAATTTAAAATTTTTTTCAACTTTTTTTATTTTTTTCATTTTTAGGCGTTTCTAGTCGTCCTAGAGACGATTTTAGACCTTATTTTGGAATCACCACATTTAGAGCATTAATCTTGATTTTCTCTGTGAAAACTCAACCGGTTTTTAATTGAAATACCATTTATATTGACTCTACTTCAAAATAATTATGATTTCGACAATTTAAAATTTTTTTTCAACTTTTTTTATTTTTTCATTTTTAGGCGTTTCTAGTCGTCCTAGACGATTTTAGACCTTATTTTGGAATCACCACATTTAGAGCATTAATCTTGATTTTCTCTGTGACAATTTAAAATTTTTATTGCACATTTTTTTTGTTTCTACTTCAAAATAATTATGATTTCGACAATTTAAAATTTTTTTTCAACTTTTTTTTTTTTTCATTTTTAGGCGTTTCTAGTCGTCCTAGACGATTTTAGACCTTATTTTGGAATCACCACATTAAGAGCATTAATCTTGATTTTCTCTGTGAAAACTCAACCGGTTTTTTAATTGGAATACCATTTATATTGACTCTACTTCAAAATAATTATGATTTGGACAATTTATAATTTTTTTTAACTTTTTTTATTTTTTAATTTTTAGGCGTTTCTAGTCGTCCTAGACGATTTTAGACCTTATTTTGGAATCACCACATTTAGAGCATTAATCTTGATTTTCTCTGTGAAAACTCAACCGGTTTTTAATTGGAATACTATTTATATTGACTCTACTTCAAAATAATTATGATTTGGACAATTTATAATTTTTTTCAACTTTTTTTATTTGTTCATTTTTAGGCGTTTCTAGGCGTCCTAGACGATTTTAGACCTTATTTTGGAATCACCACATTTAGAGCTTTTATTTTTTTTTTCTCTGGAAAAACCCAACCGGTTTTTAATTGGAATACCATTTATATTGACTCTACTTCAAAATAATTATGATTTCGACAATTTACAATTTTTTTCTACTTTTTTTATTTTTTTCATTTTTAGGCGTTTCTTGTCGTCCTAGACGATTTTAGACATTATTTTGGAATCACCACATTTAGGCGTCCTAGACGATTTTAGACCTTATTTTGAAATCACCACATTTAGAGCATTAATCTTGATTACGACAATTTAAAATTTTTTTCAACTTTTTTTATTTTTTTCATTTTTAGGCGTTTCTAGTCGTCCTAGACGATTTTAGACCTTATTTTGGAATCACCACATTTAGAGCATTAATCTTGATTTTCTCTGTGAAAACTCAACCGGTTTTTAATTGAAATACCATTTATATTGACTCTACTTCAAAATAATTATGATTTCGACAATTTATAATTTTTTTTCAACTTTTTTTATTTTTTCATTTTTAGGCGTTTCTAGGCGTCCTAGACGATTTTAGACCTTATTTTGAAATCACCACATTTAGAGCATTAATCTTGATATCGACAATTTAAAATTTTTTTCAACTTTTTTTTATTTTTTTCATTTTTAGGCGTTTCTAGTCGTCCTAGACGATTTTAGACCTTATTTTGGAATCACCACATTTAGAGCATTAATCTTGATTTTCTCTGTGAAAACTCAACCGGTTTTTAATTGAAATACCATTTATATTGACTCTACTTCAAAATAATTATGATTTCGACAATTTAAAATTTTTTTTCAACTTTTTTTTATTTTTTCATTTTTAGGCGTTTCTAGTCGTCCTAGACGATTTTAGACCTTATTTTGGAATCACCACATTTAGAGCATTAATCTTGATTTTCTCTGTGACAATTTAAAATTTTTTCACATTTTTTTTTGTTTTACTTCAAAATAATTATGATTTCGACAATTTAAAATTTTTTTTCAACTTTTTTTTTTTTTCATTTTTTAGGCGTTTCTAGTCGTCCTAGACGATTTTAGACCTTATTTTGGAATCACCACATTAAGAGCATTAATCTTGATTTTCTCTGTGAAAACTCAACCGGTTTTTAATTGGAATACCATTTATATTGACTCTACTTCAAAATAATTATGATTTGGACAATTTATAATTTTTTTTTAACTTTTTTTATTTTTTTAATTTTTAGGCGTTTCTAGTCGTCCTAGACGATTTTAGACATTATTTTGGAATCACCACATTTAGAGCATTAGTCTTGATTTTCTCTGTGGAAACTCAACAGGTTTTTAATTGGAATAATATTTATATTGTCTCTACTTCAAAATAATTATGATTTGGACAATTTATAATTTTTTTCAACTTTTTTTATTTTTTCATTTTTAGGCGTTTCTAGGCGTCCTAGACGATTTTAGACCTTATTTTGGAATCACCACATTTAGAGCATTAATCTTGATTTTCTCTGTGAAAACTCAACCGGTTTTTAATTGGAATACCATTTATATTGACTCTACTTCAAAATAATTATGATTTCGACAATTTAAAATTTTTTTTCTACTTTTTTTTATTTTTTCATTTTTAGGCGTTTCTAGTCGTCCTAGACGATTTTAGACCTTATTTTGGAATCACCACATTTAGAGCGTCCTAGACTTGATTTTGACCTTTTTTTGAAATCACCACTTTTAGACATTAATCTTGATTTCGACAATTTAAAATTTTTTTTCAACTTTTTTTATTTTTTTCATTTTTAGGCGTTTCTAGTCGTCCTAGACGATTTTAGACCTTATTTTGGAATCACCACATTTAGAGCATTAATCTTGATTTTCTCTGTGAAAACTCAACCGGTTTTTAATTGAAATACCATTTATATTGACTCTACTTCATAATAATTATGATTTCGACAATTTAAAATTTTTTTTCAACTTTTTTTTTTTTTTTCATTTTTAGGCGTTTCTAGTCGTCCTAGACGATTTTAGACCTCATTTTGGAATCACCACATTTAGAGCATTAATCTTGATTTCGACAATTCAAAATTTTTATTCACATTTTTTTTGTTTTTTTCAAAATAATTATGATTTCGACAATTTAAAATTTTTTTTTCAACTTTTTTTATTTTTTCTTTTTTTAGGCGTTTCTAGTCGTCCTAGACGATTTTAGACCTTATTTTGGAATCACCACATTAAGAGCATTAATCTTGATTTTTTCTGTGAAAACTCAACCGGTTTTTAATTGGAATACCATTTATATTGACTCTACTTCAAAATAATTATGATTTGGAAAATTTATAATTTTTTTTAACTTTTTTATTTTTTAATTTTTAGGCGTTTCTAGTCGTCCTAGACGATTTTAGACATTATTTTGGAATCACCACATTTAGAGCATTAGTCTTGATTTTCTCTGTGGAAACTCAACAGGTTTTTAATTGGAATAATATTTATATTGTCTCTACTTCAAAATAATTATGATTTGGACAATTTATAATTTTTTTCAACTTTTTTTATTTGTTCATTTTTAGGCGTTTCTAGGCGTCCTAGACGATTTTGTACCTTATTTTGGAATCACCACATTTAGAGCATTAATCTTGACTCTACTTCAAAATAATAATGATTTGGACAATTTATAATTTTTTTTCAACTTTTTTTATTTTTTCATTTTTAGGCGTTTCTAGTCGTCCTAGACGATTTTAGACCTTATTTTGGAATCACCACATTAAGAGGATTAATCTTGATTATCTCTGTGAAAACTCAACCGGTTTTTAATTGGAATACCATTTATATTGACTTTACTTCAAAATAATTATGATTTCGACAATTTAAAATTTTTTTTTCTACTTTTTTTATTTTGTCATTTTTAGGCGTTTCTAGTCGTCCTAGACGATTTTGGACCTTAATTTATAATCACCTTATTTAGAGCATTAATCTTGATTTTCTCTGTGAAAACTCAACCGGTTTTTAATTGAAATACCATTTATATTGACTCTACTTCAAAATAATTATGATTTGGACAATTTAAAATTTTTTTTCAACTTTTTTTATTTTTTTCATTTTTAGGCGTTTCAAGGCGTCCTAGACGATTTTGGACCTTATTTTGGAATCACCACATTTAGAGCATTAATCTTGATTTTCTCTGTGAAAACTCAACCATTTTTAATTGAAATACCATTTATATTGACTCTACTTCAAAATAATTATGATTTGGAAAATTTCTAATTTTTTTTCAACCGGTTTTTAATTGAAATACCATTTATATTGACTCTACTTCAAAATAATTATGATTTGGACAATTTAAAATTTTTTTTCAACTTTTTTTATTTTTTTCATTTTTAGGCGTTTCAAGGCGTCCTAGACGATTTTGGACCTTATTTTGGAATCACCACATTTAGAGCATTAATCTTTATTTTCTCTGTGAAAACTCAACCATTTTTAATTGAAATACCATTTATATTGACTCTACTTCAAAATAATTATGATTTGGAAAATTTCTAATTTTTTTTCAACTTTTTTTATTTTTTCATTTTTAGCCGTTTCTAGTCGTCCTAGACGATTTTAGACATTATTTTGGAATCACCACATTAAGAGCATTAGTCTTGATTTTCTCTGTGAAAACTCAACCGGTTTTTAATTGGAATACCATTTATATTGACTTTACTTCAAAATAATTATGATTTCGACAATTTAAAATTTTTTTTCTAGTTTTTTTTATTTTGTCATTTTTAGGCGTTTCTAGTCGTCCGAGACGATTTTGGACCTTAATTTATAATCACCTTATTGAGAGCATTAATCTTGATTTTCTCTGTGAAAACTCAACCGGTTTTTAATTGGAATAATATTTATATTGTCTCTACTTCAAAATAATTATGATTTGGACAATTTATAATTTTTTTTCAACTTTTTTTTTTGGTTCATTTTTAGGCGTTTCTAGGCGTCCAACTAGACGATTTTGGACCTTAATTTTGGAATCACCTTTTTTACATTTTAGAATTTTAATCTTGATTACACCACATTCTCTGTGAAAATTCAACCGGTTTTTAATTGGAAGAAATACCATTTATATTGACTCTACTTCAAAATAATTATGATTTGAAAAATTTATAATTTTTTTTTAACTTTTTTTATTTTTTCATTTTTAGGCGTTTTTAGTCGTCCTAGACGATTTTGGACCTTATTTTGGAAACACCACATTTAGAGCATTAATCTTGATTTCGACAATTTAAAATTTTTTTTCAACTTTTTTTATTTTTTTTTCATTTTTAGGCGTTTCTAGTAGTCCTAGACGATTTTAGACCTTATTTTGGAATCACCACATTTAGAGCATTAATCTTGATTTTCTCTGTGAAAACTCAACCGGTTTTTAATTGAAATACCATTTATATTGACTCTACTTCAAAATAATTACGATTTCGACAATTTAAAATTTTTTTTCAACTTTTTTTATTTTTTCATTTTTAGGCGTTTCTAGTCGTCCTAGACGATTTTAGACCTTATTTTGGAATCACCACATTTAGAGCATTAATCTTGATTTCGACAATTTAAAATTTTTTTTCAACTATTTTTATTTTTTTCATTTTTAGGCGTTTCTAGTAGTCCTAGACGATTTTAGACCTTATTTTGGAATCACCACATTTAAAACATTAATCTTGATTTTCTCTGTGAAAACTCAACCGGTTTTTAATTGAAATACCATTTATATTGACTCTACTTCATAATAATTATGATTTCGACAATTTAAAATTTTTTTTCAACTATTTTTATTTTTTCATTTTTAGGCGTTTCTAGTCGTCCTAGACGATTTTAGACCTTATTTTGGAATCACCACATTTAGAGCATTAATCTTGAGTTCGACAATTTAAAATTTTTTTCACATTTTTTTTGTTTTTTCAAAATAATTATGATTTCGACAATTTAAAATTTTTTTTCAACTTTTTTTATTTTTTCATTTTTAGGCGTTTCTAGTCGTCCTAGACGATTTTAGACCTTATTTTGGAATCACCACATTTAGAGCATTAATCTTGATTTTCTCTGTGAAAACTCAACCGGTTTTTAATTGGAATACCATTTATATTGACTCTACTTCAAAATAATAATGATTTGGACAATTTAAAATTTTTTTCACATTTTTTTGTTTTTTATTTTTAGGCGTTTCTAGGCGTCCTAGACGATTTTGGACCTTATTTGGAATCACCACATAAGAAGCATTAAACTTGATTTTTCTGTGAAAACTCAACCGGTTTTTAATTGGAATAATATTTATATTGACTCTACTTCAAAATAATTATGATTTGGACAATTTATAATTTTTTTTTTCAACTTTTTTTATTTGTTCATTTTTAGGCGTTTTTAGTCGTCCTAGACGATTTTGTACCTTATTTTGGAATCACCACATTTAGAGCATTAATCTTGATTTTCTCTGTTAAAACTCAACCGGTTTTTAATTGGAATACCATTTATATTGACTCTACTTCAAAATAATTATGATTTCGACAATTTAAAATTTTTTTTCAACTTTTTTTTTTTGTTCATTTTTAGGCGTTTCTAGGCGTCCTAGACGATTTTGGACCTTATTTTGGAATCACCACATTTAGAGCATTAATCTTGATTTTCTCTGTGAAAACTCAACCGGTTTTTAATTGGAATACCATTTATATTGACTCTACTTCAAAATAATTATGATTTGGACAATTTATAATTTTTTTCAACTTTTTTTATTTTTTTCATTTTTAGGCGTTTTTAGTCGTCCTAGACGATTTTGGACCTTATTTTGGAATCACCACATTTAGAGCATTAATCTTGATTTTCTCTGTGAAAACTCAACCGGTTTTTAATTGGAATACCATTTATATTGACTCTACTTCAAAATAATTATGATTTGGACAATTTATAATTTTTTTTCAACTTTTTTTTTTTTTTCATTTTTAGGCGTTTCTAGGCGTCCTAGACGATTTTGGACCTTATTTTGGAATCACCACATTTAGAGCATTAATCTTGATTTTCTCTGTGAAAACTCAACCGGTTTTTAATTGGAATACCATTTATATTGACTCTACTTCAAAATAATTATGATTTCGACAATTTAAAATTTTTTTTTCAACTTTTTTTTTTTTTTTCATTTTTAGGCGTTTTAAGGCGTCCTAGACGATTTTAGACCTTATTTTGGAATCACCACATTAAGAGCATTAATCTTGATTTTCTCTGTGAAAACTCAACCGGTTTTTAATTGGAATACCATTTATATTGACTCTACTTCAAAATAATTATGATTTCGACAATTTAAAATTTTTTTTCAACTTTTTTTATTTTTTCATTTTTAGGCGTTTCTAGTCGTCCTAGACGATTTTAGACCTTATTTTGGAATCACCACATTTAGAGCATTAATCTTGACTTTTCTTCGTAAAACTCAACCGGTTTTTAATTGGAATACCATTTATAATGACTCTACTTCAAAATAATTAATTTCGACAATTTAACTTTTTTTTTTTTTTTTTTTTTTTCATTTTTAGGCGTTTCTAGGCGTCCTAGACGATTTTGGACCTTATTTTGGAATCACCACATTAAGAGCATTAATCTTGATTTCGACAATTTAAAACTCAACCGTTTTTAATTGAATACCATTTATATTGACTCTACTTCAAAATAATTATGATTTCGACAATTTAAAATTTTTTTTCAACTTTTTTTATTTTTCATCATTTTTAGGCGTTTTAAGGCGTCCTAGACGATTTTAGACCTTATTTTGAAATCACCACATTAAGAGCATTAATCTTGATTATCTCTGTGAAAACTCAACCGGTTTTTAATTGGAATACCATTTATATTGACTCTACTTCAAAATAATTATGATTTCCACAATTTAAAATTTTTTTTCAACTTTTTTTATTTTTTAATTTTTAGGCGTTTCTAGTCGTCCTAGACGATTTTAGACCTTATTTTGGAATCACCACATTTAGAGCATTAATCTTGACTCTACTTCAAAATAATTATGATTTGGACAATTTATAATTTTTTTTCAACTTTTTTTATTTTTTTTTCATTTTTAGGCGTTTCTAGTCGTCCTAGACGATTTTGGACCTTATTTTGGAATCACCACATTAAGAGCATTAATCTTGATTTTCTCTGTTAAAACTCAACCGGTTTTAAATTGGAATACCATTTATATTGACTCTACTTCAAAATAATTATGATTTCGACAATTTAAAATTTTTTTTAACTTTTTTTTTTTTTTCATTTTTAGGCGTTTCTAGGCGTCATTTAGAGCATTAATCTTGATTTTCTCTGTGAAAACTCAACCGGTTTTTAATTGGAATACCAATTATATTGACTCTACTTCAAAATAATTATGATTTGGACAATTTATAATTTTTTTTCAACTTTTTTTATTTTTCATTTTTAGGCGTTTCTAGTCGTCCTAGACGATTTTAGACCTTATTTTGGAATCACCACATTAAGAGCATTAATCTTGATTTTCTCTGTGAAAACTCAACCGGTTTTTAATTGGAATACCATTTATATTGACTCTACTTCAAAATAATTATGATTTGGACAATTTATAATTTTTTTTCAACTTTTTTTATTTTTTTCATTTTTAGGCGTTTCTAGTCGTCCTAGACGATTTTAGACCTTATTTTGAAATCACCACATTAAGAGCATTAATCTTGATTATCTCTGTGAAAACTCAACCGGTTTTTAATTGGAATACCATTTATATTGACTCTACTTCAAAATAATTATGATTTCGACAATTTACAATTTTATTTCTACTTTTTTTATTTTGTCATTTTTAGGCGTTTCTTGTCGTCCTAGACGGTTTTAGACATTATTTTGGAATCACCACATTTAGGCGTCCTAGACGATTTTAGATCTTATTTTGAAATCACCACATTTAGAGCATTAATCTTGATTACGACAATTTAAAATTTTTTTCAACTTTTTTTTATTTTTTTCATTTTTAGGCGTTTCTAGTCGTCCTAGACGATTTTAGACCTTATTTTGGAATCACCACATTTAGAGCATTAATCTTGATTTTCTCTGTGAAAACTCAACCGGTTTTTAATTGAAATACCATTTATATTGACTCTACTTCAAAATAATTATGATTTCGACAATTTATAATTTTTTTTCAACTTTTTTTTTTTTTTCATTTTTAGGCGTTTCTAGGCGTCCTAGACGATTTTAGACCTTATTTTGAAATCACCACATTTAGAGCATTAATCTTGATTTCGACAATTTAAAATTTTTTTTCAACTTTTTTTATTTTTTTCATTTTTAGGCGTTTCTAGTCGTCCTAGACGATTTTAGACCTTATTTTGGAATCACCACATTTAGAGCATTAATCTTGATTTCGACAATTTAAAATTTTTTTCACATTTTTTTTGTTTTTTCAAAATAATTATGATTTCGACAATTTAAAATTTTTTTTTCAACTTTTATTATTTTTTTTTTTTTAGGCGTTTCTAGTCGTCCTAGACGATTTTAGACCTTATTTTGGAATCACCACATTTAGAGCATTAGTCTTGATTTTCTCTGTGAAAACTCAACCGGTTTTTAATTGGAATAATATTTATATTGTCTCTACTTCAAAATAATTATGATTTGGACAATTTATAATTTTTTTCAACTTTTTTTATTTGTTTTTTAATTTTAGGCGTTTCTAGGCGTCCTAGACGATTTTGTACCTTATTTTGGAATCACCACATTTAGAGCATTAATCTTGACTCTACTTCAAAATAATAATGATTTGGACAATTTATAATTTTTTTTTCAACTTTTTTATTTTTTTCATTTTTAGGCGTTTCTAGTCGTCCTAGACGATTTTAGACCTTATTTTGGAATCACCACATTAAGAGGATTAATCTTGATTATCTCTGTGAAAACTCAACCGGTTTTTAATTGGAATACCATTTATATTGACTTTACTTCAAAATAATTATGATTTCGACAATTTAAAATTTTTTTTCTACTTTTTTTATTTTGTCATTTTTAGGCGTTTCTAGTCGTCCTAGACGATTTTGGACCTTAATTTATAATCACCTTATTTAGAGCATTAATCTTGATTTTCTCTGTGAAAACTCAACCGGTTTTTAATTGAAATACCATTTATATTGACTCTACTTCAAAATAATTATGATTTGGACAATTTAAAATTTTTTTTCAACTTTTTTTATTTTTTTCATTTTTATGCGTTTCAAGGCGTCCTAGACGATTTTGGACCTTATTTTGGAATCACCACATTTAGAGCATTAATCTTGATTTTCTCTGTGAAAACTCAACCATTTTTAATTGAAATACCATTTATATTGACTCTACTTCAAAATAATTATGATTTGGAAAATTTATAATTTTTTTTCAACTTTTTTTATTTTTTCATTTTTAGCCGTTTCTAGTCGTCCTAGACGATTTTAGACCTTATTTTGGAATCACCACATTTAGAGCATTAATCTTGACTTTTCTGTGAAAACTCAACCGGTTTTTAATTGGAATACCATTTATATTGACTTTACTTCAAAATAATTATGATTTCGACAATTTAAAATTTTTTTTCAACTTTTTTTTATTTTTTCATTTTTAGGCGTTTCTAGTCGTCCTAGACGATTTTGGACCTTATTTTGGAATCACCACATTTAGAGCATTAATCTTGATTTTCTCTGTGAAAACTCAACCGGTTTTTAATTGGAATAACATTTATATTGACTCTACTTCAAAATAATTATGATTTGGACAATTTATAATTTTTTTTCAACTTTTTTTTTTTTTTCTTTTTTTTTAGGCGTTTCAAGGCGTCCTAGACGATTTTGGACCTTATTTTGGAATCACCACATTTAGAGCATTAATCTTGATTTCGACAATTTAAAATTTTTTTCAACTTTTTTTTTAATTTTCATTTTTAGGCGTTTCTAGTCGTTCTAGACGATTTTAGACCTTATTTTGGAATCACCACATTTAGAGCATTAATCTTGATTTTCTCTGTGAAAACTCAACCGGTTTTTAATTGGAATACCATTTATATAGACTCTACTTCAAAATAATTATGATTTCGACAATTTATAATTTTTTTTCAACTTTTTTTATTTTTTCATTTTTAGGCGTTTCTAGTCGTCCTAGACGATTTTAGACCTTATTTTGGAATCACCACATTAAGAGCATTAATCTTGATTTTCCCTGTGAAAACTCAACCGGTTTTTAATTGATATACCATTTATATTGACTCTACTTCAAAATAATTATGATTTGGACAATTTATAATTTTTTTTCAACTTTATTTATTTTTTCGTTTTTAGGCGTTTCTAGTCGTCCTAAACGATTTTGGACCTTATTTTGGAATCACCACATTAAGAGCATAAATCTTGAATTTCGACAATTTAAAATTTTTTTTCAACTTTTTTTATTTTTTTTAATTTTTAGGCGTTTCTAGTCGTCCTAGACGATTTTAGACCTTATTTTGGAATCACCACATTTAGAGCATTAATCTTGATTTTCTCTGTGAAAACTCAACCGGTTTTTAATTGGAATACCATTTATATTGACTCTACTTCAAAATAATAATGATTTGGACAATTTATAATTTTTTTTTTAACTTATTTTATTTTGTCATTTTTAGACGTTTCTAGTCATCCTAGACGATTTTAGACCTTATTTTGGAATCACCACATTTAGAGCATAAATCTTGATTTCGACAATTTAAAATTTTTTTTTCAACTTTTTTTATTTTTTCATTTTTAGGCGTTTCTAGTCGTCCTAGACGATTTTAGACCTTATTTTGGAATCACCACATTTAGAGCATTAATCTTGATTTTCTCTGTGAAAACTCAACCGGTTTTTAATTGGTATACCATTTATA
>JAECXC010002338.1:0-16328 GCA_018152125.1 Drosophila dunni | reverse complement strand
GTCTAATATGACTAGAAACGCCTAAAAATGAAAAAATAAAATAAGTTAAAAAAAAATTATAAATTGTCCAAATCATTATTATTTTGAAGTAGAGTCAATATAAATGGTATTCCAATTAAAAACCGGTTGAGTTTTCACAGAGAAAATGAAGATTAATGCTCTAAATGTGGTGATTCCAAAATAAGGTCTAAAATCGTCTAGGACGACTAGAAACGCCTAAAAATGAAAAAATAAAATAAGTTAAAAAAAAAAAATAAATTGTCCAAATCATTATTATTTTGAAGTAGAGTCAATATAAATGGTATTCCAATTAAAAACCGGTTGAGTTTTCACAGAGAAAATGAAGATTAATGCTCTAAATGTGGTGATTCCAAAATAAGGTCTAAAATCGTCTAGGACGACTAGAAACGCCTAAAAATGAAAAAATAAAATAAGTTAAAAAAAAATTATAAATTGTCCAAATCATTATTATTTTGAAGTAGAGTCAATATAAATGGTATTCCAATTAAAAACCGGTTGAGTTTTCACAGAGAAAATCAAGATTAATGCTCTAAATATGGTGATTCCAAATTAAGGTCTAAAATCGTCTAGGACGCCTAGAAATGCCTAAAAATGAAAAAACAAAAAAAAAGGTGAAAAAAATTTTAAATTGTCGAAATCATAATTATTTTGAAGTAGAGTCAATATAAATGGTATTTCAATTAAAACTCGGTTGAGTTTTCACAAAGATAATCAAGATTAATGCTCTTTATGTGGTGATTCCAAAATAAGGTCCAAAATCGTCTAGGACGACTAGAAACGCCTAAAAATGTAAAAACAAAAAAAAGTGAAAAAAAATTTTAAATTGTCGAAATCATAATTATTTTGAAGTAGAGTCAATATAAATGGTATTTCAATTAAAAACCGGTTGAGTTTGCACGGAGAAAATTAAGATTAATGCTCTAAATGTGGTGATTCCAAAATAAGGTCTAAAATCGTCTAGGACGACTAGAAACGTCTAAAAATGAAAAAAATAAAAAAAGTTGAAAAAAAATTTTAAATTGTCGAAATCATAATTATTATGAAGTAGAGTCAATATAAATGGTATATCAATTAAAAACCGGTTGAGTTTTCACAGAGAAAATCAAAATTAATGCTCTAAATGTGGTGATTCCAAAATAAGGTCTAAAATCGTCTAGGACGACGAGAAACGCCTAAAAATGAAAAAAATAAAAAAAGTTGAAAAACAATTTAAAATAGTCGAAATCAAGATTTATGCTCTAGATGTGGTGATTCCAAAATAAGGTCTGAAATCGTCTAGGATGACTAGAAACGCCTAAAAATGAAAAAATAAAATAAGTTAAAAAAAAATTATAAATTGTCCAAATCATTATTATTTTGAAGTAGAGTCAATATAAATGGTATTCCAATTAAAAACCGGTTGAGTTTTCACAGAGAAAATCAAGATTAATGCTCTAAATGTGGTGATTCCAAAATAAGGTCTAAAATCGTCTAGGACGACTAGAAACGCCTAAAAATGAAAAAAAAAAAAAATATAAAAAAAAAATTTTAAATTGTCGAAATCAAGATTTATGCTCTAAATGTGGTGATTCCAAAATAAGGTCTAAAATCGTCTAGTATGACTAGAAACGCCTAAAAATGAAAAAATAAAATAAGTTAAAAAAAAATTATAAATTGTCCAAATCATTATTATTTTGAAGTAGAGTCAATATAAATGGTATTCCAATTAAAAACCGGTTGAGTTTTCACAGAGAAAATGAAGATTAATGCTCTAAATGTGGTGATTCCAAAATAAGGTCTAAAATCGTCTAGGACGACTAGAAACGCCTAAAAATGAAAAAAATAAAAAAAGTTGAAAAAAAATTTTAAATGGTCAAAATCATAATTATTTTGAAGAAGAGTCAATATAAATGGTATTCCAATTAAAAACCGGTTGAGTTTTCACAGAAAAAGTCAAGATTAATGCTCTAAATGTGGTGATTCCAAAATAAGGTGTAAAATCGTTTAGGACGACTAGAAACGCCTAAAAATTAAAAATAAAAAAAGTTGAAAAAAAATTTTAAATTGTCGAAATCATAATTATTTTGAAGTAGAGTCAATACAAATGGTATTTCAATTAAAAACCGGTTGAGTTTTCACAGAGAAAATCAAGATTAATGCTCTAAATATGGTGATTCCAAATTAAGGTCTAAAATCGTCTAGGACGCCTAGAAACGCCTAAAAATGAAAAAAAAAAAAAAAGGTGAAAAAAATTTTAAATTGTCGAAATCATAATTATTTTGAAGTAGAGTCAATATAAATGGTATTTCAATTAAAAACCGGTTGAGTTTGCACAGAGAAAATCAAGATTAATGCTCTAAATGTGGTGATTCCAAAATAAGGTCTAAAATCGTCTAGGACGACTAGAAACGCCTAAAAATGAAAAAAAAAAAAAAGTTGAAAAAAAATTTTAAATTGTCGAAATCATAATTATTTTGAAGTAGAGTCAATATAAATGGTATATCAATTAAAAACCGGTTGAGTTTTCACAGAGAAAATCAAGATTAATGCTCTAAATGTGGTGATTCCAAAATAAGGTCAAAAATCACTAAAAAAAAAAAAAAAAAAATTGAAAAACAAAAAAAATCAAGATTTATGCTCTAGATGTGGTGATTCCAAAATAAGGTCTGAAATCGTCTAGGATGACTAGAAACGCCTAAAAATGAAAAAAATAAAATAAGTTAAAAAAAATTATAAATTGTCCAAATCATTATTATTTTGAAGTAGAGTCAATATAAATGGTATTCCAATTAAAAACCGGTTGAGTTTTCACAGAGAAAATCAAGATTAATGCTCTAAATGTGGTGATTCCAAAATAAGGTCTAAAATCGTCTAGGACGACTAGAAACGCCTAAAAATGAAAAAAATAAAAAAAGTTGAATAAAAATTTTAAATTGTCGAAATCAAGATTTATGCTCTTAATGTGGTGATTCCAAAATAAGGTCTAAATTCGTCTAGGACGACTTAAAAAAAATAAAAAAAATAAAAAAAGTTGAAAAAAAATTTTAAATTGTCGAAATCATAATTATTTTGAAGTAGAGTCAATATAAATGGTATTCCAATTAAAAACCGGTTGAGTTTTCACAGAAAAAGTCAGGATTAATGCTCTAAATGTGGTGATTCCAAAATAAGGTGTAAAATCGTTTAGGACGACTAGAAACGCCTAAAAACGACAAAATAAAAATAAAGTTGAAAAAAAATTATAAATTGTCCAAATCATAATTATTTTGAAGTAGAGTCAATATAAATGGTATATCAATTAAAAACCGGTTGAGTTTTCACAGGGAAAATCAAGATTAATGCTCTTAATGTGGTGATTCCAAAATAAGGTCTAAAATCGTCTAGGACGACTAGAAACGCCTAAAAATGAAATAATAAAAAAAGTTAAAAAAAAATTATAAATTGTCCAAATCATAATTATTATGAAGTAGAGTGAATATAAATGGTATTCCAATTAAAAACTGGTGATTCCAAAATAAGGTCCAAAATCGTCTAGGACGACTAGAAACGTCTAAAAATTAAAAAAATAAAAAAAGTTGAAAAATAATTTTAAATTGTCGAAATCATAATTATTATGAAGTAGAGTCAATATAAATGGTATATCAATTAAAAACCGGTTGAGTTTTCACAGAGAAAATCAAGATTAATGCTCTAAATGTGGTGATTCCAAAATAAGGTCTAAAATCGTCTAGGACGACTAGAAACGCCTAAAAATGAAAAAAAAAAAAAATTTTTTAAAAAAACTTTTAAATTGTCGAAATTAAGATTTATGCTCTAAATGTGGTGATTCCAAAATAAGGTCTAAAATCGTCTAGGATGACTAGAAACGCCTAAAAATGAAAAAAATAAAATAATTTAAAAAAAAATTATAAAGTGTCCAAATCATTATTATTTTGAAGTAGAGTCAATATAAATGGTATTCCAATTAAAAACCGGTTGAGTTTTCACAGAGAAAATCAAGATTAATGCTCTTTATGTGGTGATTCCAAAGTAAGGTCCAAAATCGTCTAGGACGACTAGAAACGCCTAAAAATGAAAAAACAAAAAAAGTAGAAAAAAATTTTAAATTGTCGAAATCATAATTATTTTGAAGTAGAGTCAATATAAATGGTATTTCAATTAAAAGCCGGTTGAGTTTGCACAGAGAAAATCAAGATTCATGCTCTAAATGTGGTGATTCCAAAATAAGGTCTAAAATCGTCTAGGACGACTAGAAACGCCTAAAAATGAAAAAATAAAAAAGTTGAAAAAAAATTTTAAATTGTCGAAATCATAATTATTTTGAAGTAGAGTCAATATAAATGGTATTTCAATTAAAAATCGGTTGAGTTTTCACAGAGAAAATCAAGATTAATGCTCTAAATGTGGTGATTCCAAAATAAGGTCTAAAATCGTCTAGGACGACTAGAAACGCCTAAAAATGATAAAAATAAAAAAAGTTGAAAAAAAATTTTAAATTGCCGAAATCAAGATTTATGCTCTAAATGTGGTGATTCCAAAATAAGGTCTAAAATCGTCTAGGATGACTAGAAACGCCTAAAAATTAAAAAAATAAAATAAGTTAAAAAAAATTATAAATTGTCCAAATCATTATTATTTTGAAGTAGAGTCAATATAAATGGTATTCCAATTAAAAACCGGTTGAGTTTTCACAGAGAAAATCAAGATTAATGCTCTTAATGTGGTGATTCCAAAATAAGGTCTAAAATCGTCTAGGACGACTAGAAACGCCTAAAAATGAACAAATAAAAAAAGTTGAAAAAAAATTATAAATTGTCCAAATCATAATTATTTTGAAGTAGAGTGAAGATTAATGCTCTAAATGTGGTGATTCCAAAATAAGGTCTAAAATCGTCTAGGACGACTAGAAACGCCTAAAAATGACAAAATAAAAAAAGTTGAAAAAAAATTATAAATTGTCCAAATCATAATTATTTTGAAGTAGAGTCAATATAAATGGTATTCCAATTAAAAACCGGATGAGTTTTCACAGAGAATATCAAAATTAATGCTCTAAATGTGGTGATTCCAAAATAAGGTCTAAAACCGTCTAGGACGACTAGAAACGCCTAAAAATGAAAAAAGAAAAAAAAGTTGAAAAAAAATTATAAATTGTCCAAATCATAATTATTTTGAAGTAGAGTCAATATAAATGGTATTCCAATTAAAAACCGGTTGAGTTTTCACAGAGAAAATCAAGATTAATGCTCTAAATGTGGTGATTCCAAAATAAGGTCTAAAATCGTCTAGGACGACTAGAAACGTCTAAAAATGAAAAAATAAAAAAACGTTGAAAAAAATTTTAAATTGTCGAAATCATAATTATTTTGAAAAAACAAAAAAAATGTGAAAAAAATTTTAAATTGTCGAGATCAAGATTAATGCTCTAAATGTGGTGATTCCAAAATAAGGTCTAAAATCGTCTAGAACGACTAGAAACGCCTAAAAATGAAAAAAAAAAAAAAGTTGAAAAAAAATTTTAAATTGTCGAAATCATAATTATTATGAAGTAGAGTCAATATAAATGGTATTCCAATTAAAAACCGTTTGAGTTTTCACAGAGAAAATCAAGACTAATGCTCTCAATGTGGTGATTCCAAAATAAGGTCTAAAATCGTCTAGGACGACTAGAAACGCCTAAAAATGAAAAAAATAAAAAAAGTTGAAAAAAAATTTTAAATTGTCGAAATCAAGATTAATGCTCTAAATATGGTGATTCCAAAATAAGGTTTAAAATCGTCTAGGACGACTAGAAACGCCTAAAAATGAATAAATAAAAAAAGTTGAAAAAAAATTTTAAATTGTGGAAATCATAATTATTTTGAAGTAGAGTCAATATAAATGGTATTTCAATTAAAAATGGTTGAGTTTTCACAGAGAAAATCAAGATTAATGCTCTAAATGTGGTGATTCCAAAATAAGGTCTAAAATCGTCTAGGACGACTAGAAACGCCTAAAAATGACAAAATAAAAAAAGTAGAAAATAAATTTTAAATTGTCGAAATCATAATTATTTTGAAGTAGAGTCAATATAAATGGTATTCCAATTAAAAACCGGTTGAGTTTTCACAGAGATAATCAAGATTAATGCTCTTAATGTGGTGATTCCAAAATAAGGTCTAAAATCGTCTAGGACGCCTTGAAACGCCTAAAAATGAAATAATAAAAAAAGTTGAAAACAAATTTTTAAATTGTCGAAATCATAATTATTTTGAAAAAACAAAAAAAATGTGAAAAAAAATTTTAAATTGTCGAAATCAAGATTAATGCTCTAAATGTGGTGATTTCAAATTAAGGTCCAAAATCGTCTAGGACGCATAGAAACGCCTAAAAATGAAAAAACAAAAAAAAAGTGAAAAAAAATTTTAAATTGTCGAAATCATAATTATTTTGAAGTAGAGTCAACATAAATGGTATTCCAATTAAAAACCGGTTGAGTTTTCACAGAGAAAATCAAGATTAATGCTCTAAATGTGGTGATTCCAAAATAAGGTCTAAAATCGTCTAGGACGACTAGAAACGCCTAAAAATGACAAAATAAAAAAAGTTGAAAAAAAATTATAAATTGTCCAAATCATAATTATTTTGAAGTAGAGTCAATATAAATGGTATTCCAATTAAAAACCGGATGAGTTTTCACAGAGAAAATCAAAATTAATGCTCTTAATGTGGTGATTCCAAAATAAGGTCTAAAATCGTCTAGGACGACTAGAAACGCCTAAAAATGAAAAATAAAAAAAAGTTG
This sequence comes from Drosophila dunni, assembly GCA_018152125.1. Classification (NCBI taxonomy): domain Eukaryota; kingdom Metazoa; phylum Arthropoda; class Insecta; order Diptera; family Drosophilidae; genus Drosophila; species Drosophila dunni. Next base: position 9,544 of record JAECXC010002338.1, on the reverse strand, counting down.
AAAAAAAATTATAAATTGTCCAAATCATAATTATTTTGAAGTAGAGTCAATATAAATGGTATTCCAATTAAAAACCGGTTGAGTTTTCACAGAGAAAATCAAGATTAATGCTCTAAATGTGGTGATTCCAAAATAAGGTCTAAAATCGTCTAGGACGACTAGAAACGTCTAAAAATGAAAAAATAAAAAAAAGTTGAAAAAAAATTTTTAATTGTCGAAATCATAATTATTTTGAAAAAACAAAAAAAATGTGAAAAAATATTTTAAATTGTCGAAATCAAGATTAATGCTCTAAATGTGGTGATTCCAAAATGACGTCTAAAATCGTCTAGGACGACTAGAAACGCCTAAAAATGAAAAAAAAAAAAAAAGTTGAAAAAAAATTGTAAATTGTCGAAATCAAGATTAATGCTCTAAATATGGTAATTCCAAAATAAGGTCTAAAATCGTCTAGGACGACTAGAAATATAAATTGTCCAAATCATAATTATTTTGAAGTAGAGTCAATATAAATGGTATTCCAATTAAAAACCGGTTGAGTTTTTACAGAGAAAATCAAGATTAATGCTCTTAATGTGGTGATTCCAAAATAAGGTCCAAAATCGTCTAGGACGACTAGAAACGCCTAAAAATGAAAAAAATAAAAAAAGTTGAAAAAAAATTTTAAATTGTCGAAATCATAATTATTTTGAAGTAGAGTCAATATAAATGGTATTCCAATTAAAAACCGGTTGAGTTTTCACAGAGAAAACCAAGATTAATGCTCTTAATGTGGTGATTCCAAAATAAGGTCCAAAATCGTCTAGGACGACTAGAAACGCCTAAAAATGAAAAAAATAAAAAAAGTTGAAAAAAAATTATAAATTGTCCAAATCATAATTATTTTGAAGTAGAGTCAAGATTAATGCTCTAAATGTGGTGATTCCAAAATGAGGTCTAAAATCGTCTAGGACGACTAGAAACGCCTAAAAATGAAAAAATAAAAAAAGTTGAAAAAAAATTATAAATTGTCCAAATCATAATTATTTTGAAGTAGAGTCAATATAAATGGTATTCCAATTAAAAACCGGTTGAGTTTTCACAGAGAAAATCAAGATTAATGCTCTTAATGTGGTGATTCCAAAATAAGGTCTAAAATCGTCTAGGACGACTAGAAACGTCTAAAAATGAAAAAAATAAAAAAAGTTGAAAAAAAATTATAAATTGTCCAAATCATAATTATTTTGAAGTAGAGTCAATATAAATTGTATTCCAATTAAAAACCGGTTGAGTTTTCACAGAGAAAATCAAGATTAATGCTCTAATGTGGTGATTCCAAAATAAGGTCCAAAATCGTCTAGGACGCCTAGAAACGCCTAAAAATGAAAAAATAAAAAAAATTGAAAAAAATTTTTTAAATTGTGGAAATCATAATTATTTTGAAGTAGAGTCAATATAAATGGTATTTCAATTAAAAATGGTTGAGTTTTCACAGAGAAAATCAAGATTAATGCTCTTAATGTGGTGATTCCAAAATAAGGTATAAAATCGTCTAGGACGACTAGAAACGCCTAAAAATGACAAAATAAAAAAAGTAGAAAAAAAATTTTAAATTGTCGAAATCATAAATTGTGGAAATCATAATTATTTTGAAGTAGAGTCAATATAAATGGTATTTCAATTAAAAATGGTTGAGTTTTCACAGAGAAAATCAAGATTAATGCTCTAAATGTGGTGATTCCAAAATAAGGTCTAAAATCGTCTAGGACGACTAGAAACGCCTAAAAATTACAAAATAAAAAAAGTAGAAAATAAATTTTAAATTGTCGAAATCATAATTATTTTGAAGTAGAGTCAATATAAATGGTATTCCAATTAAAAACCGGTTGAGTTTTCACAGAGATAATCAAGATTAATGCTCTTAATGTGGTGATTTCAAAATAAGGTCTAAAATCGTCTAGGACGCCTTGAAACGCTTGTAAATGAAATAATAAAAAAAAATTGAAAACAAATTTTAAATTGTCGAAATCATAATTATTTTGAAAAAACAAAAAAAATGTGAAAAAAATTTTAAATTGTCGAAATCAAGATTAATGCTCTAAATGTGGTGATTCCAAAATGAGGTCTAAAATCGTCTAGGACGACTAGAAACGCCTAAAAATGAAAAAATAAAAAAAAGTTGAAAAAAAAAATATAAATTGTCCAAATCATAATTATTTTGAAGTAGAGTCAATTTAAATGGTATTCCAATTAAAAACCGGTTGAGTTTTCACAGAGAAAATCAAGATTAATGCTCTTAATGTGGTGATTCCAAAATAAGGTCCAAAATCGTCTAGGACGCCTAGAAACGCCTAAAAATGAAAAAAAAAAAAAAGTTGAAAAAAAATTTTAAATTGTCGAAATCATAATTATTTTGAAGTAGAGTCAATATAAATGGTATTCCAATTAAAAACCGGTTGAGTTTTAACAGAAAAAATCAAGATTAATGCTCTTAATGTGGTGATTCCAAAATAAGGTCCAAAATCGTCTAGGACGACTAGAAACGCCTAAAAATGAAAAAATAAAAAAAGTTGAAAAAAATTATAAATTGTCCAAATCATAATTATTTTGAAGTAGAGTCAAGATTAATGCTCTAAATGTGGTGATTCCAAAATAAGGTCTAAAATCGTCTAGGACGACTAGAAACGCCTAAAAATGAAAAAATAAAAAAAGTTGAAAAAAATTATAAATTGTCCAAATCATAATTATTTTGAAGTAGAGTCAATATAAATGGTATTCCAATTAAAAATCGGTTGAGTTTTCACAGAGAAAATCAAGATTAATGCTCTTAATGTGGTGATTCCAAAATAAGGTCTAAAATCGTCTAGGACGACTAGAAACGCCTAAAAATGAAAAAATAAAAAAAGTTGAAAAAAAATTATAAATTGTCCAAATCATAATTATTTTGAAGTAGAGTCAATATAAATGGTATTCCAATTAAAAACCGGTTGAGTTTTCACAGAGAAAATCAAGATTAATGCTCTTAATGTGGTGATTCCAAAATAAGGTCCAAAATCGTCTAGGACGCCTAGAAACGCCTAAAAATGAAAAAATAAAAAAAAGTTGAAAAAAAATTTTAAATTGTCGAAATCATAATTATTTTGAAGTAGAGTCAATATAAATGGTATTCCAATAAAAAACCGGTTGAGTTTTCACAGAGAAAATCAAGATTAATGCTCTAAATGTGGTGATTCCAAAATAAGGTCTAAAATCGTCTAGGACGACTAGAAACGCCTAAAAATGAATAAATAAAAAAAGTTGAAAAAAAATTTTAAATTGTCGAAATCATAATTATTTTGAAAAAACAAAAAAAATGTGAAAAAAAATTTTAAATTGTCGAAATCAAGATTAATGCTCTAAATGTGGTGATTCCAAAATGACGTCTAAAATCGTCTAGGACGACTAGAAACGCCTAAAAATGAAATAATAAAAAAAGTTGAAAAAAAAATTTTAAATTGTCGAAATCATAATTATTATGAAGTAGAGTCAATATAAATGGTATTTCAATTAAAAACCGGTTGAGTTTTCACAGAGAAAATCAAGATTAATGCTCTAAATGTGGTGATTCCAAAATAAGGTCTAAAATCGTCTAGGACGACTAGAAAAGCCTAAAAATGAAAAAAATAAAAAAAGTTGAAAAAAAATTTTAAATTGTCGAAATCAAGATTAATGCTCTAAATATGGTGATTCCAAAATAAGGTCTAAAATCGTCTAGGGCGACTAGAAACGCCTAAAAATGAAAAAATAAAAAAAATTGAAAAAAAATTTTAAATTGTGGAAATCATAATTATTTTGAAGTAGAGTCAATATAAATGGTATTTCAATTAAAAATGGTTGAGTTTTCACAGAGAAAATCAAGATTAATGCTCTTAATGTGGTGATTCCAAAATAAGGTATAAAATCGTCTAGGACGACTAGAAACGCCTAAAAATGACAAAATAAAAAAAATAGAAAAAAAATTTTAAATTGTCGAAATCATAATTATTTTGAAGTAGAGTCAATATAAATGGTATTCCAATTAAAAACCGGTTGAGTTTTCACAGAGATAATAAAGATTAATGCTCTTAATGTGGTGATTTCAAAATAAGGTCTAAAATCGTCTAGGACGCCTTGAAACGCCTAAAAATGAAATAATAAAAAAAGTTGAAAACAAAATTTTAAATTGTCGAAATCATAATTATTTTGAAAAAACAAAAAAAATGCGAAAAAAAATTTTAAATTGTCGAAATCAAGATTAATGCTCTAAATGTGGTGATTCCAAAATGAGGTCTAAAATCGTCTAGGACGACTAGAAACACCAAAAATGAAAAAATAAAACAAGTTGAAAAAAATTATAAATTGTCCAAATCATAATTATTTTGAAGTAGAGTCAATATAAATGGCATTCCAATTAAAAACCGGTTGAGTTTTCACAGAGAAAATCAAGATTAATGCCCTTAATGTGGTGATTCCAAAATAAGGTCTAAAATCGTCTAGGACGACTAGAAACGCCTAAAAATGAAAAAATAAAAAAAGTTGAAAAAAAATTATAAATTGTCGAAATCATAATTATTTTGCAGTAGAGTCAATATAAATGGTATTCCAATTAAAAACCGGTTGAGTTTTCACAGAGAAAATCAAGATTAATGCTCTAAATGTGGTGATTCCAAAATAAGGTCCAAAATCGTCTAGGACGCCTAGAAACGCCTAAAAATGAAAAAAATAAAAAAAGTTGAAAAAAAATTTTAAATTGTCGAAATCATAATTATTTTGAAGTAGAGTCAATATAAATGGTATTCCAATTAAAAACCGGTTGAGTTTTCACAGAGAAAATCAAGATTAATGCTCTAAATGTGGTGATTCCAAAATAAGGTCCAAAATCGTCTACGACGACTAGAAACGCTTAAAAATGAAAAAATAAAAAAATTGAACAAAAATTCCAATTAAAAACCGGTTGAGTTTTCATAGAGAAAATTAAGATTAATGCTCTACATGTGGTGATTCCAAAATAAGGTCCAAAATCGTCTAGGACGCCTAGAAACGCCTAAAAATGAAAAAAAAAAAAAAAGTTGAAAAAAAATTTTAAATTGTCGAAATCATAATTATTTTGAAGTAGAGTCAATATAAATGGTATTCCAATTAAAAACCGGTTGAGTTTTAACAGAGAAAATCAAGATTAATGCTCTAAATGTGGTGATTCTAAAATAAGGTCCAAAATCGTCTAGGACGACTAGAAACGCCTAAAAATGAAAAAAAAAAAACAAGAAAAAACGGTTATCTTCGGCTCGCCGAAGATTAAATACCTTTGCAGTCATGAATATTGCATTAATTTGGTTTTTTTAACCAATTATTTCTATGCTAGTTATATGATATAGTAGTCCGATTTGAAATTTGGTCAACAGATGGGGGACAGTGAGAAATACATTCTGTGTGAATTTCGTTGAAATCGGTCAATAGACACCGAAAATGTTCATACTAAGCATTTTCAACCGATTGTTCCTATGGGAGCTATATGATATAGTGGTCCGATTTGTATGAAATTTGGTCAACAGTCGAAGAACGATTATAAATGCATATAGCGTGAATTTGGTTGAAATCGGTCAATAGACACCGAAAATGTTCATACGTTTCATTTCATTTCATGCATTTCGACCGATTGTTCCTATGGGAGCTATATGATATAGTAGTCCGATCTGTCCGATTTTTACAAATGATCTGCGTGCAGAAAGAATACACATCTGTACCAAGTTTCATTAAGATAGCTTAAAAACTGAAAGACTAGTTCGCATAGAAACAGACGGACAGACGGACATGGCTATATCGACTCGGCTGTTGATGCTGATCAAGAATATATATACTTTATGTGGTCGGAAACGCCTCCTTCAATGCGTTACAAACTTCGTGACAAAAACAATATACCCTCTGCAAGGGTATAAAAAGTTGAAAAAAAATTATAAATTGTCCAAATCATAATTATTTTGAAGTAGAGTCAAGATTAATGCTCTAAATGTGGTGATTCCAAAATAAGGTACAAAATCGTCTAGGACGCCTAGAAACGCCTAAAAATGAACAAATAAAAAAAGTTGAAAAAAAATTATAAATTGTCCAAATCATAATTATTTTGAAGTAGAGACAATATAAATATTATTCCAATTAAAAACCGGTTGAGTTTTCACAGAGAAAATCAAGACTAATGCTCTAAATGTGGTGATTCCAAAATAATGTCTAAAATCGTATAGGACGACTAGAAACGCCTAAAAATGAAAAAATAAAAAAAGTTAAAAAAAAAATTATAAATTGTCGAAATCATAATTATTTTGAAGTAGAGTCAATATAAATGGTATTTCAATTAAAAACCGGTTGAGTTTTCACAGAGAAAATCAAGATTAATGCTCTAAATGTGGTGATTCCAAAATAAGGTCTAAAATCGTCTAGGACGACTAGAAACGCCTAAAAATGAAAAAAAATAAAAAAAGTTGAAAAAAAATTTTAAATTGTCGAAATCAAGATTAATGCTCTAAATATGGTGATTCCAAAATAAGGTCTAAAATCGTCTAGGACGACTAGAAACGCCTAAAAATGAAAAAATAAAAAAAAGTTGAAAAAAATTTTAAATTGTGGAAATCATAATTATTTTGAAGTAGAGTCAATATAAATGGTATTTCAATTAAAAATGGTTGAGTTTTCACAGAGAAAATCAAGATTAATGCTCTTAATGTGGTGATTCCAAAATAAGGTATAAAATCGTCTAGGACGACTAGAAACGCCTAAAAATGACAAAATAAAAAAAGTAGAAAAAAAATTTTAAATTGTCGAAATCATAAATTGTGGAAATCATAATTATTTTGAAGTAGAGTCAATATAAATGGTATTTCAATTAAAAATGGTTGAGTTTTCACAGAGAAAATCAAGATTAATGCTCTAAATGTGGTGATTCCAAAATAAGGTCTAAAATCGTCTAGGACGACTAGAAACGCCTAAAAATTACAAAATAAAAAAAGTAGAAAATAAATTTTAAATTGTCGAAATCATAATTATTTTGAAGTAGAGTCAATATAAATGGTATTCCAATTAAAAACCGGTTGAGTTTTCACAGAGATAATCAAGATTAATGCTCTTAATGTGGTGATTTCAAAATAAGGTCTAAAATCGTCTAGGACGCCTTGAAACGCCTGTAAATGAAATAAAAAAAAAGTTGAAAACAAATTTTAAATTGTCGAAATCATAATTATTTTGAAAAAAAAAAAATGTGAAAAAATTTTAAATTGTCGAAATCAAGATTAATGCTCTAAATGTGGTGATTCCAAAATGAGGTCTAAAATCGTCTAGGACGACTAAAAACGCCTAAAAATGAAAAAATAAAAAAAGTTGAAAAAAAATTATAAATTGTCCAAATCATAATTATTTTGAAGTAGAGTCAATATAAATGGTATTCCAATTAAAAACCGGTTGAGTTTTCACAGAGAAAATCAAGATTAATGCTCTTAATGTGGTGATTCGAAAATAAGGTCTAAAATTGTCTAGGACGACTAGGAACGCCTAAAAATGAAAAAAATAAAAAAGTTTAGTTAAAAAAATTATAAATTGTCCAAATCATAATTATTTTGAAGTAGAGTCAATATAAATGGTATTCCAATTAAAAAACCGGTTGAGTTTTCACAGAGAAAATCAAGATTAATGCTCTTAATGTGGTGATTCCAAAATAAGGTCCAAAATCGTCTAGGACGCCTAGAAACGCCTAAAAATGAAAAAAAAAAAAAGTTGAAAAAAAATTTTAAATTGTCGAAATCATAATTATTTTGAAGTAGAGTCAATATAAATGGTATTCCAATTAAAAACCGGTTGAGTTTTAACAGAGAAAATCAAGATTAATGCTCTTAATGTGGTGATTCCAAAATAAGGTCCAAAATCGTCTAGGACGACTAGAAACGCCTAAAAATGAAAAAAATAAAAAAAATGAAAAAAATTATAAATTGTCCAAATCATAATTATTTTGAAGTAGAGTCAATATAAATGGTATTTCAATTAAAAACCGGTTGAGTTTTCACAGAGAAAATCAAGATTAATGCTCTAAATGTGGTGATTCCAAAATAAGGTCTAAAATCGTCTAGGACGACTAGAAAAGCCTAAAAATGAAAAAAATAAAAAAAGTTGAAAAAAATTTTAAATTGTCGAAATCAAGATTAATGCTCTAAATATGGTGATTCCAAAATAAGGTCTAAAATCGTCTAGGACGACTAGAAACGCCTAAAAATGAAAAAATAAAAAAAAATTGAAAAAAAAATTTTAAATTGTGGAAATCATAATTATTTTGAAGTAGAGTCAATATAAATGGTATTTCAATTAAAAATGGTTGAGTTTTCACAGAGAAAATCAAGATTAATGCTCTTAATGTGGTGATTCCAAAATAAGGTATAAAATCGTCTAGGACGACTAGAAACGCCTAAAAATGACAAAATAAAAAAAGTAGAAAAAAAAATTTTAAATTGTCGAAATCATAATTATTTTGAAGTAGAGTCAATATAAATGGTATTCCAATTAAAAACCGGTTGAGTTTTCACAGAGATAATAAAGATTAATGCTCTTAATGTGGTGATTTCAAAAATAAGGTCTAAAATCGTCTAGGACGCCTTGAAACGCCTAAAAATGAAATAATAAAAAAAGTTGAAAGCAAAATTTTAAATTGTCGAAATCATAATTATTTTGAAAAAACAAAAAAAATGCGAAAAAAATTTTAAATTGTCGAAATCAAGATTAATGCTCTAAATGTGGTGATTCCAAAATGAGGTCTAAAATCGTCTAGGACGACTAGAAACGCCAAAAATGAAAAAATAAAACAAGTTGAAAAAAATTGTAAATTGTCCAAATCATAATTATTTTGAAGTAGAGTCAATATAAATGGCATTCCAATTAAAAACCGGTTGAGTTTTCACAGAGAAAATCAAGATTAATGCTCTAAATGTGGTGATTCCAAAATAAGGTCTAAAATCGTCTAGGACGACTAGAAACGCCTAAAAATGAAAAAATAAAAAAAGTTGAAAAAAAATTATAAATTGTCGAAATCATAATTATTTTGCAGTAGAGTCAATATAAATGGTATTCCAATTAAAAACCGGTTGAGTTTTCACAGAGAAAATCAAGATTAATGCTCTAAATGTGGTGATTCCAAAATAAGGTCCAAAATCGTCTAGGACGCCTAGAAACGCCTAAAAATGAAAAAAAATAAAAAAAGTTGAAAAAAAATTTTAAATTGTCGAAATCATAATTATTTTGAAGTAGAGTCAATATAAATGGTATTCCAATTAAAAACCGGTTGAGTTTTCACAGAGAAAATCAAGATTAATGCTCTAAATGTGGTGATTCCAAAATAAGGTCCAAAATCGTCTACGACGACTAGAAACGCTTAAAAATGAAAAAATAAAAAAAATTGAACAAAAATTTTAAATTGTCGAAATCATAATTATTTTGAAGTAGAGTCAATATAAATGGTATTCCAATTAAAAACCGGTTGAGATTTCATAGAGAAAATTAAGATTAATGCTCTACA
>JAECXC010002337.1:0-12346 GCA_018152125.1 Drosophila dunni | reverse complement strand
TTTAAATTGTCGAAATCATAATTATTTTGAAGTAGAGTCAATATAAATGGTATTCCAATTAAAAACCGGTTGAGTTTTCACAGAGAAAATCAAGATTAATGCTCTAAATGTGGTGATTCCAAAATAAGGTCTAAAATCGTCTAGGACGACTAGAAACGCCTAAAAAATGAAAAAAAAAAAAAAAAGTTGAAAAAAATTTATAAATTGTCGAAATCATAATTATTTTGAAGTAGAGTCAATATAAATGGTATTCCAATTAAAAACGGTTGAGTTTTCACAGAGAAAATCAAGATTAATGCTCTAAATGTGGTGATTCCAAAAATAAGGTCTAAAATCGTCTAGGACGACTAGAAACGCCTAAAAATGAAAAAATAAAAAAAAGTTGAAAAAAAAATTTTAAATTGTCCAAATCATAATTATTTTGAAGTAGAGTCAATATAAATGGTATTCCAATTAAAAAACCGGTTGAGTTTTCACAGAGAAAATCAAGATTAATGCTCTTAAATGTGGTGATTCCAAAATAAGGTCTAAAATCGTCTAGGACGACTAGAAACGCCTAAAAATAAAAAAATAAAAAAAAGTGAAAAAAAAATTTTAAATTGTCGAAATCATAATTATTTTGAAGTAGAGTCAATATAAATGGTATTTCAATTAAAAATCGGTTGAGTTTTCACAGAGAAAATCAAGATTAATGCTCTAAATGTGGTGATTCCAAAATAAGGTCTAAAATCGTCTAGGACGACTAGAAACGCCTAAAAATGAAAAAATAAAAAAAAGTTGAAAAAAAATTTTTAAATTGTCGAAATCATAATTATTTTGAAGTAGAGTCAATATAAATGGTATTTCAATTAAAAACCGGTTGAGTTTTCACAGAGAAAATCAAGATTAATGCTCTTAAATGTGGTGATTCCAAAATAAGGTCTAAAATCGTCTAGGACGACTAGAAACGCCTAAAAATAAAAAAAATAAAAAAGTTAAAAAAATTTAAATTGTCGAAATCATAATTAATATGTGGTGATTCCAAAATAAAGGTCTAAAATCGTCAGGAACTAGAAGCCTAAAAATAAAAAATAAAAAAAGTTAAAAAAAAATAAAAGTCCAAATAAATCGTCTAGGACGACTAGAAACGCCTAAAAATGAAAATAAAAAAAAGTTAAAAAAAAATTATAAATTGTCCAAATCATAATTATTTTGAAGTAGAGTCAATATAAATGGTATTCCAATTAAAAACCGGTTGAGTTTTCACAGAGAAAATCAAGATTAATGCTCTAAATGTGGTGATTCCAAAATAAGGTCCAAAATCGTCTAGGACGACTAGAAACGCCTAAAAAAAAAAAAAAAAAAAAAAAAAAAAAAAAAAATTTTAATATTGTAAAAATTATAATTTTTTTGAAGTAGAGTCAATATAAATGGTACTCCAATTAAAAACCGGTTGAGTTTGCACAGAGAAAATCAAGTTTAATGCTCTTAATGTGGTGATTCCAAAATAAGGTCCAAAATCGTCTAGGACGACTAGAAACGTCTAAAAATGAAAAAATAAAAAAAGTTGACAAAAAATTTTAAATTGTCGAAATCATAATTATTATGAAGTAGAGTCAACATAAATGGTATTTCAATTAAAAACCGGTTGAGTTTTCAAAGAGAAAATCAAGATTAATGCTCTAAATATGGTGATTCCAAAATAAGGTCTAAAATCGTCTAGGACGACTAGAAACACCTAAAAATTACAAAATAAAACAAGTAGGAAAGGCTACAGTCGATCGAGCCGACTGTAAAAGACCCCGTACTCCCATAATAATGCGCATTTGTATTTAATTTGAATTAAAATTTTATAACGAAATTTAAAAATTAAAATTTATATGTATATTTTAAATAGATATTTAAAAAAAAATAAAATTAGCATTGCCAGCATTCGAACCCACGAACCTCAGGCAACGATTTCACATCGCGCCTTAACTCTACCATTCGCACCACGCGCTACTTTCAAGCATGTTCCGCTTATTCGCATTTACATGTTATACATACAAGTACACACTCGTTTGAAACTATGTGTATGCACATATGTATGTATGCGTGCCTAGCACTGGTCGGCACGGCGGCGTCGCAGCGACGCAGCGTCTGCGAGCAGCACTGACGTCACACAGGCGGCGAAATTGCAGCTAAATTACATAAACTTAATTATAAACACTGTACTATTTGACTAAATGCCCTAAATCCTGCAAATTTTGAGCTTGAAATTTTGAAAGTTTTTTAGCTTTTATGAGAAAAGGGGGCGTGGCAGGCCAAAAAATGGCATTGCATTAAGGCTGTCTCTAGCAACTCTAGCAACCAGAAATGGTGTTCCTAAGTGCCATAGTTACTGAGTTATTGGCCTAAAACTATATTTTTTTTTCGAGATGTGTCTGGTTTTTTGCTCATTGCGGGGGCGGTAAGGGGCGTTGCAAAAATTTGAAATAAACTTAACCTGCGTAAGTTAATAACGGACTTTCATTATAAATTTGGTGGCTCTAGCTTTTGTAGTTTAAAAGATCCAGGTGTTCATACAGACGGACGGACAGACGGACAGACGGACATTGCTATATCGACTCGGCTGTTGATGCTGATCAAGAATATATATACTTTATGGGGTCGGCCACGCCTCCTTCTGCCTGTAAGTAGAAAAAAAATTTTAAATTGTCGAAATCATAATTATTTTGAAGTAGAGTCAATATAAATGGTATTCCAATTCAAAACCGGTTGAGTTTTCACAGAGATAATCAAGATTAATGCTCTTAATGTAATGATTCCAAAATAAGGTCTAAAATCGTCTAGGACGACTAGAAACGCTTAAAAATTAAAAAAAAATAAAAAAATTGAACAAAAATTATAAATTGTCGAAATCAGAATTATTTTGAAGTAGAGTCAATATAAATGGTATTTCAATTAAAAATCGGTTGAGTTTTCACAGAGATAATCAATATTAATGCTCTTTATGTGGTGATTCCAAAATAAGGTCCAAAATCGTCTAGGACGACTAGAAACGCCTAAAAATGAAAAAACAAAAAAAAAGTTAAAAAAAAATTATAAATTGTCCAAATCATAATTATTTTGAAGTAGAGTCAATATAAATGGTATTCCAATAAAAAACCGGTTGAGTTTTCACAGAGAAAATCAAGACTAATGCTCTTAATGTGGTGATTCCAAAATAAGGTCTAAAATCGTCTAGGACGACTAGAAACGCCTAAAAATGAAAAAATAAAAAAAGTTGAAAAAAAATTTTAAATTGTCGAAATCATAATTATTTTGAAGTAGAGTCAATATAAATGGTTTTTCAATTAAAAATCGGTTGAGTTTTCACAGAGATAATCAATATTAATGCTCTTTATGTGGTGATTCCAAAATAAGGTCCAAAATCGTCTAGGACGACTAGAAACGCCTAAAAATGAAAAAACAAAAAAAATGTGAAAAAAATTTTAAATTGTCGAAATCATAATTATTTTGAAGTAGAGTCAATATAAATGGTATTTCAATTAAAAATCGGTTGAGTTTTCACAGAGAAAATCAAGATTAATGCTCTAAATGTGGTGATTCCAAAATAAGGTCTAAAATCGTCTAGGACGACTAGAAACGCCTAAAAATGAAAAAAATAAAAAAATTGAAAAAAAAATTTTAAATTGTCGAAATCAAGATTTATGCTCTAAATGTGGTGATTCCAAAATAAGGTCTAAAATTGTCTAGGACGACTAGAAACGCCCAAAAATGAAATAATAAAAAAATAAAAAAAATTATAAATTGTCCAAATCATAATTATTTTGAAGTAGAGTCAATATAACTGGTATTCCAATTAAAAACCGGTTGAGTTTACACAGAGAAAATCAAGATTAATGCTCTTTATGTGGTGATTCCAAAAAAAGGGTCCAAAATCGTCTAGGACGACTAGAAACGCCTAAAAATGAAAAAAAAAAAAAAGGTGAAAAAAAATTTTAAATTGTCGAAATCATAATTATTTTGAAGTAGAGTCAATATAAATGGTATTCCAATTAAAAACCGGTTGAGTTTGCACAGAGAAAATCAAGTTTAATGCTCTTAATGTGGTGATTCCAAAATAAGGTCCAAAATCGTCTAGGACGACTAGAAACGTCTAAAAATGAAAAAAATAAAAAAAGTTGAAAAAAAATTTTAAATTGTCCAAATCATAATTATTATGAAGTAGAGTCAATATTAATGGTATTTCAATTAAAAACCGGTTGAGTTTTCACAGAGAAAATCAAGATTAATGCTCTAAATGTGGTGATTCCAAAATAGGGTCTAAAATCGTCTAGGACGACTAGAAACGTCTAAAAATGAAAAAATAAAAAAAGTTGAAAAAAAATTTTAAATTGTCGAAATCATAATTATTATGAAGTAGAGTCAATATAAATGGTATTTCAATTAAATTTTAAATTGTCGAAACCATAATTATTTTGAAGTAGAGTCAATATAAATGGTATTCCAATTAAAAACCGGTTGAGTTTTCACAGAGATAATCAAGATTAATGCTCTTAGTGTGGTGATTCCAAAATAAGGTCTAAAATCGTCTAGGACGACTAGAAACGCCTAAAAATGAAAATATTAAAAAAGTTGAAAAAAAAATTTTAAATTGTCGAAATCATAATTATTTTGAAGTTGAGTCAATATAAATGGTATTCCAATTAAAAACCGGTTGAGTTTTCACAGAGAAAACCAAGATTAATGCTCTTAATGTGGTGATTCCAAAATAAGGTCTAAAATCGTCTAGGACGACTAGAAACGCCTAAAAAAGAAAAAATAAAAAAAAGTTGAAAAAAAATTATAAATTGTCCAACTCATAATTATTTTGAAGTAGAGTCAATATAAATGGTATTCCAATTAAAAACCGGTTGAGTTTGCACAGAGAAAATCAAGTTTAATGCTCTTAATGTGGTGATTCCAAAATAAGGTCTAAAATCGTCTAGGACGACTAGAAACGCCTAAAAATGAAATAATAAAAAAAGTTTAAAAAAAAATTATAAATTGTCCAAATCATAATTATTATGAAGTAGAGTGAATATAAATGGTATTCCAATTAAAAACTGGTGATTCTAAAATAAGTTCCAAAATCGTCTAGGACGACTAGAAACGTCTAAAAATGAAAAAATAAAAAAAGTTGAAAAAAAATTTTAAATTGTCGAAATCATAATTATTTTGAAGTAGAGTCAATATAAATGGTATTTCAATTAAAAATCGGTTGAGTTTTCACAGAGAAAATCAATATTAATGCTCTAAATGTGGTGATTCCGAAAAAAGGTCTAAAATCGTCTAGGACGACTAGAAACGCCTAAAAATGAAAAAACAAAAAAAAATGTGAAAAAAATTTTAAATTGTCGAAATCATAATTATTTTGAAGTAGAGTCAATATAAATGGTATTTCAATTAAAAATCGGTTGAGTTTTCACAGAGAAAATCAAGATTAATGCTCTAAATGTGGTGATTCCAAAAAAAGGTCTAAAATCGTCTAGGACGACTAGAAACGCTTAAAAATTAAAAAAAAATTAAAAAAATTGAACAAAAATTATAAATTGTCGAAATCAGAATTATTTTGAAGTAGAGTCAATATAAATGGTATTTCAATTAAAAATCGGTTGAGTTTTCACAGAGATAACCAATATTAATGCTCTTTATGTGGTGATTCCAAAATAAGGTCCTAAATCGTCTAGGACGACTAGAAACGCCTAAAAATTAAAAAACAAAAAAAAATGTGAAAAAAATTTTAAATTGTCGAAATCATAATTATTTTGAAGTAGAGTCAATATAAATGGTATTTCAATTAAAAATCGGTTGAGTTTTCACAGAGAAAATCAAGTTTAATGCTCTTAATGTGGTGATTCCAAAATAAGGTCTAAAATCGTCTAGGACGACTAGAAACGTCTAAAAATGAAATAATAAAAAAAGTTAAAAAAAAAATTATAAATTGTCGAAATCATAATTATTATAAAGTAGAGTCAATATAAATGGTAGTTCAATTAAAAATGGTTGAGTTTTCACAGAGAAAATCAAGATTAATGCTCTTAGTGTGGTGATTCCAAAATAAGGTCTAAAATCGTCTAGGACGACTAGAAACGCCTAAAAATGAAAATATTAAAAAAGATTGAAAAAAAATTTTAAATTGTCGAAATCATAATTATTTTGAAGTTGAGTCAATATAAATGGTATTCCAATTAAAAACCGGTTGAGTTTTCACAGAGAAAACCAAGATTAATGCTCTTAATGTGGTGATTCCAAAATAAGGTCTAAAATCGTCTAGGACGACTAGAAACGCCTAAAAAGAAAAAATAAAAAAAAAGTTGAAAAAAAATTATAAATTGTCCAACTCATAATTATTTTGAAGTAGAGTCAATATAAATGGTATTCCAATTAAAAACCGGTTGAGTTTGCACAGAGAAAATCAAGTTTAATGCTCTTAATGTGGTGATTCCAAAATAAGGTCTAAAATCGTCTAGGACGACTAGAAACGCCTAAAAATGAAATAATAAAAAAGTTAAAAAAAATTATAAATTGTCCAAATCATAATTATTATGAAGTAGAGTGAATATAAATGGTATTCCAATTAAAAACTGGTGATTCTTAAATAAGGTCCAAAATCGTCTAGGACGACTAGAAACGTCTAAAAAAGAAAAAAAAAAAAAAAAAGTTGAAAAAAAAAATTTTAAATTGTCGAAATCATAATTATTTTGAAGTAGAGTCAATATAAATGGTATTTCAATTAAAAACCGGTGTATGGTGATTCCAAAATAAGGTCCAAAATCGTCTAGGACGACTAGAAACGTCTAAAAATGAAAAAAAATAATAAAATGGTAAAAAAAAATTTTAAATTGTCGAAATCATAATTATTTTGAAGTAGAGTCAATATAAATGGTATTCCAATTAAAAACCGGTTGAGTTTTCACAGAGATAATCAAGATTAATGCTCTTAGTGTGGTGATTCCAAAATAAGGTCTAAAATCGTCTAGGACGACTAGAAACGCCTAAAAATGAAAATATTAAAAAAGTTGAAAAAAAATTTTAAATTGTCGAAATCATAATTATTTTGAAGTTGAGTCAATATAAATGGTATTCCAATTAAAAACCGGTTGAGTTTTCACAGAGAAAACCAAGATTAATGCTCTTAATGTGGTGATTCCAAAATAAGGTCCAAAATCGTCTAGGACGACTAGAAACGCCTAAAAAAGAAAAAATAAAAAAAGTTGAAAAAAAAATTATAAATTGTCGAAATCATAATTATTTTGAAGTAGAGTCAATATAAATGGTATTCCAATTAAAAACCGGTTGAGTTTTCACAGAGAAAATCAAGTTTAATGCTCTTAATGTGGTGATTCCAAAATAAGGTCTAAAATCGTCTAGGACGACTAGAAACGCCTAAAAATGAAATAATAAAAAAAGTTTAAAAAAAAATTTATAAATTGTCCAAATCATAATTATTATGAAGTAGAGTGAATATAAATGGTATTCCAATTAAAAACTGGTGATTCTAAAATAAGGTCCAAAATCGTCTAGGACGACTAGAAACGTCTAAAAATGAAAAAAAAAAAAGTAAAAAAATTGAAAAAAAATTTTAAATTGTCGAAATCATAATTATTTTGAAGTAGAGTCAATATAAATGGTATTTCAATTAAAAATCGGTTGAGTTTTCACAGAGAAAATCAAGATTAATGCTCTTAATGTGGTGATTCCAAAAAAAGGTCTAAAATCGTCTAGGACGACTAGAAACGCCTAAAAATGAAAAAAAAAAAAAAAAGTGTGAAAAAAAATTTTAAATTGTCCAAATCATAATTATTTTGAAGTAGAGTCAATATAAATGGTATTCCAATTAAAAATCGGTTGAGTTTTCACAGAGAAAATCAAGATTAATGCTCTAAATGTGGTGATTCCAAAAGTAAGGTCTAAAATCGTCTAGGACGACTAGAAACGCCTAAAAATGAAAAAAAAAAAAAAGTTGAAAAAAAATTATAAATTGTCCAAATCATAATTATTTTGAAGTAGAGTCAATATAAATGGTATTCCAATTAAAAACCGGTTGAGTTTGCACAGAGAAAATCAAGTTTAATGCTCTTAATGTGGTGATTCCAAAATAAGGTCTAAAATCGTCTAGGACGACTAGAAACGCCTAAAAATGAAATAATAAAAAAAGTTTAAAAAAAATTATAAATTGTCCAAATCATAATTATTATGAAGTAGAGTCAATATAAATGGTATTCCAATTAAAAACGGTTGTGTTTTTTCAGAGAAAATCAAGTTTAATGCTCTTAATGTGGTGATTCCAAAATAAGATCTAAAATCGTCTAGGACGACTAGAAACGCCTAAAAATGAAAAAAACAAAAAAAATTTTAAATTGTCGAAATCATAATTATTTTGAAGTAGAGTCAATATAAATGGTATTTCAATTAAAAACCGGTTGAGTTTTCACAGAGAAAATCAAGATTAAAGCTCTAAATGTGGTGATTCCAAAAAAGGTCTAAAATCGTCTAGGACGACTAGAAACGCCTAAAAATGAAAAAATAAAAAAAAATTGAAAAAAAAATTTTAAATTGTCGAAATCATAATTATTTTGAAGTAGAGTCAATATAAATGGTATTCCAATTAAAAACCGGTTGAGTTTTCACAGAGAAAATCAAGATTAATGCTCTTAGTGTGGTGATTCCAAAATAAGGTCTAAAATCGTCTAGGACGACTAGAAACGCCTAAAAATGAAAAAATTAAAAAAATTGAAAAAAAATTATAAATTGTCGAAATCATAATTATTTTGAAGTAGAGTCAATATAAATGGTATTTCAATTAAAAAACCGGTTGAGTTTTCACAGAGAAAACCAAGTTTAATGCTCTTAATGTGGTGATTCCAAAATAAGGTCTAAAATCGTCTAGGACGACTAGAAACGCCTAAAAATGAAAAAAAAAAAAAAAGTTTAAAAAAATTATAAATTGTCCAAATCATAATTATTTTGAAGTAGAGTCAATATAAATGGTATTTCAATTAAAAACGGTTGAGTTTTCACAGAAAAATCAAGTTTAATGCTCTTAATGTGGTGATTCCAAAATAAGGTCTAAAATCGTCTAGGACGACTAGAAACGTCTAAAAATGAAAAAATAAAAAAAAGTTAAAAAAAAAAATTATAAATTGTCGAAATCATAATTATTATGAAGTAGAGTCAATATAAATGGTATTTCAATTAAAAATCGGTTGAGTTTTCACAGAGAAAATCAAGATTAATGCTCTTAATGTGGTGATTCCAAAATAAGGTCTAAAATCGTCTAGGACGACTAGAAACGCCTAAAAATGAAAATATTAAAAAAAGTTGAAAAAAAAAATTTTAAATTGTCGAAATCATAATTATTTTGAAGTAGAGTCAATATAAATGGTATTCCAATTAAAAACCGGTTGAGTTTTCACAGAGAAAACCAAGATTAATGCTCTTAATGTGGTGATTCCAAAATAAGGTCTAAAATCGTCTAGGACGACTAGAAACGCCTAAAAAAAAAAAAATAAAAAAAGTTGAAAAAAAATTTTAAATTGTCCAAATCATAATTATTTTGAAGTAGAGTCAATATAAATGGTATTCCAATTAAAAACCGGTTGAGTTTGCACAGAGAAAATCAAGATTAATGCTCTTAATGTGGTGATTCCAAAATAAGGTCTAAAATCGTCTAGGACGACTAGAAACGCCTAAAAATGAAATAATAAAAAAAGTTTAAAAAAAATTATAAATTGTCCAAATCATAATTATTATGAAGTAGAGTGAATATAAATGGTATTCCAATTAAAAACTGGTGATTCTTAAATAAAATAAAAAAAGAAAAAAAAATTTTAAATTGTCGAAATCATAATTATTTTGAAGTAGAGTCAATATAAATGGTATTTCAATTAAAAACAAAATTTTTGGTGATTCCTAAATAAGGTCCAAAATCGTCTAGGACGACTAGAAACGCCTAAAAATGAAAAAATAAAAAAAGTTGAAAAAAAATTTTAAATTGTCGAAATCATAATTATTTTGAAGTAGAGTCAATATAAATGGTATTCCAATTAAAAACTTAAAATATTTTCTAATTGGTAATTAAAGAGATAATAAGATTAATCTCTTAGTGTGGTGATTCCAAAATAAGGTCTAAAATCGTCTAGGACGACTAGAAACGTCTAAAAATGAAAAAATAAAAAAAGTTGAAAAAAAATTTTAAATTGTCGAAATCATAATTATTATGAAGTAGAGTCAATATAAATGGTATTTCAATTAAATTTTAAATTGTCGAAACCATAATTATTTTGAAGTAGAGTCAATATAAATGGTATTCCAATTAAAAACCGGTTGAGTTTTCACAGAGATAATCAAGATTAATGCTCTTAGTGTGGTGATTCCAAAATAAGGTCTAAAATCGTCTAGGACGACTAAAAACGCCTAAAAATGAAAATATTAAAAAAGTTGAAAAAAAAATTTTAAATTGTCGAAATCATAATTATTTTGAAGTTGAGTCAATATAAATGGTATTCCAATTAAAAACCGGTTGAGTTTTCACAGAGAAAACCAAGATTAATGCTCTTAATGTGGTGATTCCAAAATAAGGTCTAAAATCGTCTAGGACGACTAGAAACGCCTAAAAAAGAAAAAATAAAAAAAGTTGAAAAAAAATTATAAATTGTCCAACTCATAATTATTTTGAAGTAGAGTCAATATAAATGGTATTCCAATTAAAAACCGGTTGAGTTTGCACAGAGAAAATCAAGTTTAATGCTCTTAATGTGGTGATTCCAAAATAAGGTCTAAAATCGTCTAGGACGACTAGAAACGCCTAAAAATGAAATAATAAAAAAAGTTTAAAAAAAATTATAAATTGTCCAAATCATAATTATTATGAAGTAGAGTGAATATAAATGGTATTCAAACAATTAAAAACTGGTGATTCCAAAATAAGGTCCAAAATCGTCTAGGACGACTAGAAACGTCTAAAAATGAAAAAAACAAAAAAAAGTTGAAAAAAATTTTAAATTGTCGAAATCATAATTATTTTGAAGTAGAGTCAATATAAATGGTATTTCAATTAAAAATCGGTTGAGTTTTCACAGAGAAAATCAAGATTAATGCTCTAAATGTGGTGATTCCAAAATAAGGTCTAAAATCGTCTAGGACGACTAGAAACGCCTAAAAATGAAAAAAAAATAAAAAAGTTGAAAAAAAAATTTTAAATTGTCGAAATCATAATTATTTTGAAGTAGAGTCAATATAAATGGTATTTCAATTAAAAATCGGTTGAGTTTTCACAGAGAAAATCAAGATTAATGCTCTTAAATGTGGTGATTCCAAAATAAGGTCTAAAATCGTCTAGGACGACTAGAAACGCCTAAAAAATGAAAAAAAAAAAAAAAAGTTGAAAAAAAATTTTAAATTGTCGAAATCATAATTATTTTGAAGTAGAGTCAATATAAATGGTATTTCAATTAAAAATCGGTTGAGTTTTCACAGAGAAAATCAAGATTAATGCTCTTAATGTGGTGATTCCAAAATAAGGTCTAAAATCGTCTAGGACGACTAGAAACGCCTAAAAAATGAAAAATAAAAAAAAGTTGAAAAAAAATTTTAAATTGTCGAAATCATAATTATTTTGAAGTAGAGTCAATATAAATGGTATTTCAATTAAAAATCGGTTGAGTTTTCACAGAGAAAATCAAGATTAATGCTCTTAATGTGGTGATTCCAAAATAAGGTCTAAAATCGTCTAGGACGACTAGAAACGCCTAAAAATGAAAAAATAAAAAAAAGTTGAAAAAAAATTTTAAATTGTCGAAATCATAATTATTTTGAAGTAGAGTCAATATAAATGGTATTTCAATTAAAAAATCGGTTGAGTTTTCACAGAGAAAATCAAGATTAATGCTCTTAATGTGGTGATTCCAAAATAAGGTCTAAAATCGTCTAGGACGACTAGAAACGCCTAAAAATGAAAAAATAAAAAAAAGTTGAAAAAAAAATTTTAAATTGTCGAAATCATAATTATTTTGAAGTAGAGTCAATATAAATGGTATTCCAATTAAAAACCGGTTGAGTTTTCACAGAGAAAATCAAGATTAATGCTCTTAATGTGGTGATTCCAAAATAAGGTCTAAAATCGTCTAGGACGACTAGAAACGCCTAAAAAATGAAAAAATAAAAAAAGTTGAAAAAAAATTTTAAATTGTCGAAATCATAATTATTTTGAAGTAGAGTCAATATAAATGGTATTTCCAATTAAAAACCGGTTGAGTTTGCACAGAGAAAATCAAGATTAATGCTCTTAATGTGGTGATTCCAAAATAAGGTCTAAAATCGTCTAGGACGACTAGAAACG
>JAECXC010002336.1:0-13004 GCA_018152125.1 Drosophila dunni | reverse complement strand
ACCGCTAGATGGCGCTTTTCCGCCGGAGGAAGAGGGAAATTCCCGGTTGCCTATATTCTAACAATTTGTTCTCCCTCTCTTTTTCCTTTTTTCTCTCTCTCTTTTTTTGCGCTCCGCGCGAAAAATTTTTACCAAGCGAACAGAGTTAACTCTACGAAAATGAATCTAATTTCACTCCGCTTGTTTTTTCCTATTGATAAATACAAAGGTAATCCTGTTGCGCACACCGGGAGGGAGTGGGGCCAAACCAGACCCACCACTGTATACAGGTGCACTGTATACGTGCAGCCCCCCTGTATTAGGGGTGAGAGTTTTACAAGCAGCCACGCCACGCTCCCAGACCGAGGACAAAACAAAGCAGTGTTCTGCATTACCGAACATTTTCAGGGTGAGTCCGCGTCAATCGTTGTTTAACACATTTTATTGCCTTTCTTCACAGAAGTGCTGCTGCTGGTGTTGATGCTGCTGCTTGTTGATGTGCTCCAGTTAGCAGTAGCGCCATACCCAATGCACCGGTGTGCAATCGGATAATGCCACTGCTTCCCTCGCTGCTGTCTCCAACGCTGCCACAATGCTGCCGCTGTCGCTGTCGCCGCTGACCGCTGTCGCCGCCGCCGCTGTCGCCGCTGCCGCTGTCGCCGCCGCCACTGTCGCCGTCGCCGCCGTCGCTGGAGGATGAGGATGAGCACCATGGAGGATGCCCCAAGTTGATCAGGTGAGTGTTCAGTAGCAGTGTTGCCAGCACCGCTACTGAAAGTCATCTGAATTTATTTAAGCATGCTCATCCGCATGCTTGTATTTGTGCAATTTTTAATTTGCGTATTTTTTTGCCACGCCCCTACAGGTATGTACGGAGTAGGCGGAATATGACCAGGATGTCAACAGCTAAGCGGCGCAGTGCTCAATTGTGGCCTTAATACCACTGGCTGGGTCAGTTAATGATCCGTTGAGCTCCCACGCCGCTGTCGCCGTTGCTGCATGGCCATGGAGATTGGGTATGGCCAGAATCCCATGTATGGAGGATTATGGCCATCTAATGGCTGGATACGCTTCTTGAGGGATCCATCTAATTGGCGATACCACTGCCAACCTCAGAACTGCCACCACTTGGAGATGGCAGCCGTCTGTCAGCAGTGTGTCGTCCCACGCCGCAGTCATAAATTTGCAACTATTTGGTCAAACAGTTTTGGTATGCCCAGAATCCACAGGATGTGGATATCTGGACATCCAATGGTTGGTGCAGCATCTGGAAGGATGCTACTTATTGGCTTGCACCATGTTCCACCACCAGAGTTGCCACCGTGTGAGGATGGCAAATGTGAGAATGGCAGCCATCTGCCAGTGGGGTGCTATCCCACGCCGCTGTCGTGTTTTTGGCCCAGAGAAATGGTATGGCCAGAATCCACAGGATGCGGACTTCTGGACATTGGATGTGTGGAGCACCTTCTCAAAGGATGCCCCTAAGTGGCCAGAGCACTCCGCCCGCCAGAGTTGCCACCATGGGTGTATGGCAGCCCCCTGTCAACGGAGTTGTCTCCCACGCCGCAGTCGCCTTGTTATACCCAGAGATTGGGTATGGGCAGATTGTCCAGGATGCACGCATCTGGTCAACCATTGGTTGCGGTCGCTTCTCTAGGGTTGCCACCGCTTGTCTGGCCAGGATTTGTGGCCAAAGTCGCCGCCGTTGATTTTTATTATGTACACATCAATATGACAATTGTTTGTCACATTGATGTGTGCCATGTGTGATGTGTGGTGCCCGTGGCGGCGCCGCCACGCCCACTCACCACCCTTGAGGGGGCGGAGAGAGGGCGTGAGGCGCCGCCAGGGGTGCCGCCATATTTTATTTTGTTCTCGCAGGCCATTATGCGTGCCTGTGAATAAACAAAATATTATTTGCAAAATACATATTTATATTTTTTTATTTTCTCTTTTCAGTTCCCGCTCAATGCTCACTGGCTGCCATGAGAATGGCATTTTATGTGACCAGAGAGGATGACTGGACATTGTGGATGATGGGATGCTGCAAGAGAGAGATTCATCATTGCCATAGAAGCTGCTCCACATGATGTGTGGCAGCTCCATGGCCATATTCATGGACTTTTTTTTTTGCTGGATTTGCTGCTGCTGTTGCCGCTGTATATACAGACGCCTCTGCTGTCATCTTGCTCGGGAGGAGCCGTCGTCGTAGTTGTCTGCTGATGTTGTAATGCCTGTGTTGTACATACACAACACAAATGCCTTGGAATGACTGTGGAATTTATTTGTAAGTTATTGGTTTATTGTTTATATGCCTTATTTTTCTGTTTTTTTATTAATATATTTTATTTGCTTTTATTTCATGCCTTGATTGGAGTATTTGCTGCTGCTCATCAGTTTGCTGTTTTTTGCTTGCCAGGCAAGTAGTTGCTGCTGCTTCTTGGGCAGCATATAGGACTTACTCCAAATGCCTTTTAATCTGGAATATGCCTGAATAAAAAATTTATAAAATATATTTTATTACACCCAGAGAATGGCATTTTAAAGGAGGCATGGGAAACAAAGAGAACCAAGAAGCGCTCCACATGATGTGTGGAGCCAGCCATATGGATTTTTTGCGGATTTGCGCTGTTGCCGCGTTGACCTCGGCATTGGAGAGCCGTGTTGTTGTTGTACCGGTAACAACACAAACCTTGAATACGTGGAATTTATTTGTAAGTTATTGTTTTTTATTTTTTATGCCTTATTTTTCTGTGGTTATTAATATATTTTATTTGCTTTATGCCTTGTTGCTATTTGTTTTTCTTGTCAGGCAATAGTTGCGCTGCTTTGTAATTCTTTTAATCTGGAATATGCCGTTTGATGTTGATGCCGCTACTGAGGCGGTATGTGTAGCTACTGTTGTAGCTGGATTTGCTGCTGTAATGCTGAAGCTGCTGTCATTGCTGATGCTGCTGATATTGCTGTTGTTGTTGTAGCATGGTATGCTGTTGTTGCTGCGATGGCAGACCAGTATCATAGTGGCTTTCGCTTGTGCCTCCGACTTTTTGTTTTTGGATCGGTGGATTTTCTCCACTGTATCAAAGCGATTTACACAGACGAGCGTTGTTCTTCGTTATGTAAGTATTTATAATGTTAATAAATATGTTGTTAATACTTGAGTACCGAAGTTGTTTGCATTATTTGCGGATTTGATATTTGATGATGGCTTCATCGTATATATGATGTGTAAGAGCATCACTAGTGGCGAGAGTGCTGCTAGTGTCGTTCTTTTATTGGCATATTCCATATTTTATTTCCATGTAAGCATTTGGGTAAGTATGGTTATCATATTTTGTATTATTTGCTGCTGCTGCTGTAAGCTGAGAGCATGTCAAGGGCATGTGGGTCAGAATTGGCATAATTTATATTATTTATATTTATTTATATTTGATTGATATGTCATTGTGTCATTCATTATAGACGTATTTGGGGTTGGATGCTGATTCAAAAGAAACGTCGTTTTGATTTGGATTTGAAATCAAAACATTTGCGATTATATGCGGACGCTCCCTTTGTGTTGGCTGCTGTGATGGCTGCTGTTTTTGGTTGTCTGCCATGTTTGATCCAACTAGACCCAATAGGGCCTTCACCAGTGTGTCCATTTTGTCGATCATGTTCGTCACGCGTTCTGTGCTTTGTTTGAGCATGTCGACCATCTCGGCATTTGTATGCTGCTGTTGTTGTTGCTTAATGGACATCACTTCTGGATTTGCTTGCTGTTGCTGTTGCTGCTGCTCCTCGCGAAGCCTTCTCTGGAACTTCTTCAAGTGTTTACTTGCTGGTCCAGACACGGTCTTTGCAGGAGTTCTATTTGCAGTGTCAGGTTTGGCAATTTGTCTTTTTATTGGCATCTTTGCAGAATTGTTATTATTTTTGGTGTTGTTTTTTGTAATTAATGGCGTCTTTTTATTTGTTTTAGCTGGCGTTTTTGGCTTGTCTCGTCGTGGCTGCTGCTTTATTGGCATTCTCTTTGTCAATTGTTTTGAGCTGACTTTATTGGCGTTGCCGGCCATTTTGAATTGTAATTCTTTAAATACCGGACAACCTTTGTAACTGGCTATGTGCTGGCCAAGGCAGTTGGCACACTTTGCGGGTGTGTTTCGTGCCTTGGTGCACTCCGTACTTGGAT
Source organism: Drosophila dunni (assembly GCA_018152125.1). NCBI lineage: Eukaryota > Metazoa > Arthropoda > Insecta > Diptera > Drosophilidae > Drosophila > Drosophila dunni. Next base: position 8,854 of record JAECXC010002336.1, on the reverse strand, counting down.
GCGCTCCTGCGCACTTAAGACAAACGTACTGTCGTCTGCAGTAGTTCTTGGAATGTCCAAATGCCTGACATCTGTGGCATTGGACAGGGTCCATACTACGTTTGAATTTCTCTATGGAGACGCATTGGCTGCCAAGTTTATCTAACTTGAGTATCACGTCATAGATTGTATTATCTGTGATTGGCTCTAGTTCGACCTCAAACAGGTTCATTGGTGTACCAGTAAATCTGTGCTTCATCACCCTGACGAATCGTGTGGTGAATCCTAAGCTAGTAAGCTCATCACGGATCCAATCACATGATGTCGTGTGATGTAAGTGGCGAATCATAATACGGAAGCCGCGGTCTTTACGCATTTGATGCGTATGCAGCTCCGTATTACTTTTCTTGAGTTCGTCTGAGATGATTTTATAAGTTGCCAAGTCATTACATTGCAGCCGAACAGTGCCGTTCGACATGCATTTGGTTGAGAAGCCATTTGGTATAATTTTATTCAAATTGTCCAGCAGCGGCTGAATCTCATTGACTTTGTTTAAGAATATCATGGGAATTTTTTCGTCCGTTTTATTCTTGTTGTTGTTGTTGCTGTTGTCAGTCGTTGGGGCGGTATTAGCAATATTATTATTTTTATTATTTTTTGCAGCCTTTTTCTCTACATAATGAGAGAAGTCAGCAGTCGGGTCATCTCCCTCCTCCATAGACACACTCTCCCAGGAGTCAGCTCTCCAATGGGAGTCGCCATCATTGTCAGTGAGTTGTAAGTTTGTCATGATATGGTCATATGGGTCGTAATCGCTATTGGATTGTAAAGAGGGAGGCAAGCTGTTCTCAATACTGTCCATTAATTTAGAAAGCATTGCATCCGAGGATGCGTAGCCGAAAGAGGATGGCTTTCTTTTCGGCTTGCTATTTTTATTGGTCATAATTTTTCTTTTATTTTTACTATTTAATTGCATGGACTTGGTTGATGAATTGCTTGATTGCTCACCCGCATCCATTTTACTTGCTGTTGTTGTTGTTGTTGCTGCTGCTGATGTGAGCGCGTCAGTAATGGCTGCTGCTGTTGTTGCTGTTGTTGGTGTTGTTGTTGGCTCAGCAGAAATTAATTCGTCAATGTCGCTTTGAGTCGGCGCCGGTAATGGCGTCGATCTCGACTTGCGCATCGGCCTCTTCGTATTTGCTGTTGTTGTTGCTGCTGTTGTTGTTGTTGTAGTTGCTGCTGCTGCTCTGCCCACTGTTGTTGTTCCCAGCGAATGACGCTCCCTTGGCGCCAAATTTGTGCAATTTGGCGGCATTTTTGGCGGCACACTCACTTTTGGCGGGTTTTTTGGCGGTTTTTCTTGTTCGATTATGGGAGTCGCAAACTGCTGCTGGTGCTCCCATAATCGTTGTTCACTTAGTTCACTGTTTTTATTTTGCACATTTAACTTATTCTTCTTGGCCATTGTAACAGTTTTAGAGTCACTTGTCACAATTTGTTGTTTAAGGTCAAGATATTTTGTTCACTTTTTGTCTGCTTATTTGCTCACGTATTGGTTTGTTCTCTTTGGACAGTTTTAGAGTCACTGGATTGGGCCCTTTTGGGGTTATGCACTCATATACATGTATGTGTGTGTATATGAGTGCGTCGTCAAGAATAGTTTGTTCAATTCACTTGATTATTTGCGTCAATAGTTTATTAACAATTAAAACACACAATATAGGGACATGCATTAACACTTAAACACTTAACATTTAACATCAAGTGGGGCAATGCAATTTATTTTTAAATTAATTTAATTAATTTTAATTAAATTAAATTAATGTGTGTGGAAATCACTGTAATTTTATTAATTTTATTTGCACCCGTAATTTATTAAATTTTATTTGCGTTTTTAGTCTTTAATGTTTCGTTAGTTGTGAGAGCGTTCGTCGTTAAACAGGAGTTCGTGTGTGCGTTTGTTTCACTTGTCTGCTTTTTGGTTTTTGCTTTTTGGTTTTGCTTTTTGGTTTTGCTTGTGTGTGTGTGCAGTTAGCGGGAACACAGTTTGATATTCCAATTTTCACCAATTGGACTTTGCACACAGATATGGAATTGGCATTAATAAATTGTTAATTTATTAATTTATTTTTCACTTTTTTTGCAGTTTTTTATGTATGTCGGCGTTTTTAATTGCAATGTTCACTGGAATTTAATTATTTCTCTTTTGTTGAAATAAAAACTCCGTAATTGATTTCACTTAATTTCTTTTATTTGCATATATTTTAGTTGGTTCGATGCAGGGCACACAATTAATTAATAATTAATTAATTAATTAATTTTTTTTTTTTTCTCGTCTCGTCTCACTCTTGAAATCTGTGTGTGTAGGTGTGAGCACCGCACTCGCTCTGGGGTGCAGTGTGTGTGTTGCTGGAAATTTATAATTTCCAGCGTCCCTTTTGGCATCAGAAGGCAAAAACTACTTAATATATTTTGTTAGCCGGGTCGGGATAGTTACACAGTTTAAATTTTTATTTCAACTATCCCGCAGCGCCGACTTATGTTTGCACAATTTATCACGCGCACGCACACTTGCACAGAGAACTCTCGGATTTTTAATTTGTGTTGAGGAGCTGACCCGAAAACACGTCCGCTCGCGTCAAATGCTGTGAACGCTCTTTTTCGTAGCGTTCGAATTTGCGTTTTTGAATTAACAACTCCTGCCCGCCAAACACACTGTTAAGTTAACAGCGATCTGTGCGGGCAAGAGTGTTGCAAAATTTCGATAGTTGGCAGAAGGCCAACTATCGATTGTTCTCTTCTATCAGTTTGCAAGTGTGTGTGTGCTATTGTCAATATCTAGTTGGTCCATGTTTGCCTAATTGTGTCTACTTAGTTTTACTTAAAAAAACTAAGTCTGCCAATTCTGTCGGAACGAAGAGGCAATACACAATCTTTAAAACATTAAATGACAGGAAATTTACAGGTACGTATACAGGAAATTTTACAAGATGATGGAAAAATAGTACGACATTAAGGACAAAAACATCAACAATTATACATAAAACATATAATTGGCTAGTTGTCCAAATTGTCAGTACTGTGGTCACATAATTTGTTTTTGTTAAAATATTTGCAATAATCTAAGGTCAAGTGAATTAAGAAGGGTCCATTTCTAATTACTTAACCTATTATTCTTAAAAATTGTCAAAAACTGTCTGTGCGTCATTTGTTGTGAGCAAAATCAACTAAATTACATAATTACTATAAAAATAATAATTATCTTTCTTTTTTTTTCTTTTCAGGTATGCGACTCGGATGGAATCAACATACGGATGTGCAGGTAAGTGATATAAATTAATCCTAATGTGTGTCAGGAACTAATGTGCTTATATTTTCTACCTTCATGGCCTTGCGGTGGAGTCAATGCTGTTTGACTGCAAGTGCCGTAGTTGCTGCTGCTGCTGGTGTTGATGCTGCTGCTTGATGATGTGCTCCAGATTAGCAGTAGCGCCATACCCAATGCACCGGTGTGCAATCGGATAATGCCACTGCTTCCCTCGCTGCTGTCTCCAACGCTGCCACAATGCTGCCGCTGTCGCTGTAGCTGCCGCTGTCGCCGCCGCCGCTGTCGCCGCTGTCGCCGCCGCCGCTGTCGCCGTCGCCGCTGCCGTCGCTGGAGGATGAGGATGAGCACCATGGAGGATGCCCCAAGTTGATCAGGTGAGTGTGTTCGGTAGCAGTGTTGCCAGCACCGCTACTGATACTCATCTGAATTTAAAAACATGCTCGTCCGCATGCTTGTATTTGCGCTGTTTTTAATTTGCGTATTTTTGCCACGCCCCTCAGGTACGTACGGAGTAGGCGGCATATGACCAGGATGTCAACAGTTAAGCGGCGGAGTGCTCAATTGTGGCCTTAATACCACTGGCTGGGTCAGTTAATGATCCGTTGAGCTCCCACGCCGCTGTCGCCGCCGTCGCCGCCGCCACTGTCGCCGTCGCCGCCGTCGCTGGAGGATGAGGATGAGCACCATGGAGGATGCCCCAAGTTGATCAGGTGAGTGTGTTCGGTAGCAGTGTTGCCAGCACTGCTACTGATAGTTCATCTGAATTTATTTAAGCATGCTCATCCGCATGCTTGTATTTGCGCATGTTTTTAATTTGCGTATTTTTGCCACGCCCCTCAGGTACGTACGGAGTAGGCGGAATATGGCCAGGATGTCAACAGCTAAGCGGCGCAGTGCTCAATTGTGGCCGTATACCACTGGCTGGGTCAGTTAATGATCCGTTGAGCTCCCACGCCGCTGTCGCCGCCGCCGCTGTCGCCGCCGCCACTGTCGCCGTCACTGGAGGATGTAGGATGGACACCATGGAGGATGCCCCAAGTTGATCAGGTGAGTGTTCGGTAGCAGTGTTGCCAGCACCGCCACTGAAACTTCATCCGAATTTATATAAGCATGCTCATCCGCATGCTCGTATTTGCGCTGTTTTTAATTTGCGTATTTTTGCCACGCCCCTCAGGTACGTACGGAGTAGGCGGAATATGGCCAGGATGTCAACAGCTAAGCGGCGGAGTGCTCAATTGTGGCCTTAATACCACTGGCTGGGTCAGTTAATGATCCGTTGAGCTCCCACGCCGCTGTCGCCGTTGCTGCATGGCCATGGAGATTGGGTATGGCCAGAATCCCATGTATGGAGGATTATGGCCATCTAATGGCTGGATACGCTTCTTAAGGGATCCATCTAATTGACAACACCATTGCCAACCTCAGAACTGCCACCACTTGGAGATGGCAGCCGTCTGTCAGCAGTGTGTCGTCCCACGCCGCAGTCATAAATTTGCAACTATTTGGTCAAACAGTTTTGGTATGCCCAGAATCCACAGGATGTGGATATCTGGACATCCAATGGTTGGTGCAGCATCTGGAAGGATGCTACTTATTTGCTGCACCAGTTCCACCACCAGAGTTGCCACCGTGTGAGGATGGCAGCCATCTGCCAGTGGGGTGCTATCCCACGCCGCTGTCGTGTATTTGGCCCAGAGAAATGGTATGACCAGAATCCACAGGATGCGGACTTCTGGACATTGGATGTGTGGAGCACCTTCTCAAAGGATGCCCCTAAGTGGCCAGAGCACTCCGCCTGCCAGAGTTGCCACCATGGGTGTATGGCAGCCCCCTGTCAACGGAGTTGTCTCCCACGCCGCAGTCGCCTTGTTATACCCAGAGATTGGGTATGGGCAGATTGTCCAGGATGCACGCATCTGGTCAACCATTGGTTGCGGTCGCTTCTCTAGGGTTGCCACCGCTTGTCTGGCCAGGATTTGTGGCCAAAGTCGCCGCCGTTTATTGCTATTATGTACACATCAATATGACAATTGTTTGTCACATTGATGTGTGCCATGTGTGATGTGTGATGCCCCTGACAGCGCCGCCACGCCCACTCACCACCCCTGAGGGGGCGGAGAGAGGGCGTGAGGCGCCGCCAGGGGTGCCGCCATATTTTATTTTGTTTTCGCAGGCCATTATGCGTGCCTGTGAATAAACAAAATATTATTTGCAAGATATATTTATATTTCTTTTAATTTCTCTTTGCAGTTACTGCCATGCCCATTGCTTGCCATGAGAATGGCATTTTATGTGACCAGAAAGGAACTGGACATTTTTGGATGAAAGGACGCTGCAAGAGAGGGATTCATCATCGCCATAGAAGCTGCTCCACATGATGTGTGGCAGCTTCATGGCCATATTCTTGGATTTCTGCTGGATTTGCTGCTGCTGTTGCCGCTGTATGTACGCCATACAGACGCCTCTGCTGACATCTTGCTCGGGAGGAGCCGTCGTCGTAGTTGTCTGCTGTTGTAACTGTGCTTGTGTTGCACAAATACAACACAAATGCCTTGGATGACTATGGAAATTTATTTGTAAGTTATTGGTTTATTGTTTATATGCCTTATATTTCTGTTTTTTATTAATATATTTTATTTGCTTTTATTTCATGCCTTGATTGGAGTATTTGCTGCTGCTCATCAGTTTGCATGTTTTGCTTGTCAGGCAATTAGTTGCTGCTGCTTCTTGGGCAGCATAAAAGGACTCACTCCAAATGCCTTTTAATCTGGAATATGCCGTTTGATGTTGTTGCCGCTACTGAGGCGGTGTGTGTAGCTACTGTTGTAGCTGGATTTGCTGCTGTTAATGCTGATGCTGCTGTTATTGCTGATGCTGCTGTTATTGCTGTTGTTGCTGTAGCATAGTATGCTGTTGTTGCTGCGATGGCAGACCAGTTCATCGTGGTACGGAATTGACTTGGGCTTTCGCTTGTGCCTCCGCGTTTTTGTTTTTGTACCTTATTTCGAAGCTTGGATCGGTATATTTTCTCCAATGTATCAAAGCAATTGCCACAGACGAGCGTTGTGGTTCGTTATATTATATTAATGATAACATTAACATTAAATAAATATGTTCTTTGTACGTGAGTAACCGAATTTGTTAGCATTATTTGCGTATTTGTACTAATCCGTTTGTAGTCAAGTTCAATATATAGAAGATGTCTGGTTACATCTATTTGATTAGATGTTGACTACATAAGGATCATGTATAATGGCGTCACTAGTGGCGAGAGTGCTGCTAGTGTCTTTATTTTATTGGCATATTCCATATTTTGTTTTTGTGTTAAGTATTTGGGTGAGTATTATTATTATTTGCTGCTGCTGCTGTAAGCTGAGAGCATAATCAAGGGCATGTGGGTCAGAAATGGCATTAATTGTATAAATTATATATTTTTATTTATTTTATAGTCATTAATTATATTTTTGTCCTATGCAGATGACATTGGCATTGGACGGAATTGCAGTTTTATTTGCGTTTCCAAGATTCGCAAATAAAACCCATATTAGTTTTTACTTGCTGTTGTTGTTGTTGTTGCTGCTGCTGTGAGCGCGTCAGTAATGGCTGCTGCTGCTGTTGTTGCTGCTGTTGTTGTTGCTGCTGTTGTTGTTGTTGTAGTTGCTGCTGCTGCTGCTGCTCTTCCCACTGTTGTTGTTCCCAGCGAGTGACGCTCCCTTGGCGCCAAATTATTGCATTTTGGCGGCACAATCACTTTTGGCGGGATTTTTGGCGGGATTTTTGGCGGTTTTTTTGGCGGGTTTTTTGGCGGTTTTTCTTGCGTGATTATGGGAGTCACAAACTGCTGCTGGTGCTCCCATAATCGTTGTTCACTTAGTTCACAATTTTTATTTTGCACATTTAACTTATTCTTCTTGGCCATTGTAACAGTTTTAGAGTCACTTGTTACAATTTGTTGTCTAAGGTCAAGAAATATTGTTCACTTTTTGTCTGCTTATTTGCTCACGTATTCGTTATGTTCTCTTTGGACAGTTTTAGAGTCACTGGATTGGGCCCTTTTGGGGTTATGCACTCATATACATGTATGTGTGTGTATATGAGTGCGTCGTCAAGAGTAGTTTGTTCAATTCACTTGTTGATTATTTGCGACAATAGTTGTTAACAATTAAACACACAATAAAGGGACATGCATTAACACTTAGACACTTAACATTTAACATCAAGTGGGGCAATGCAATTTTTTTTTAATTAATTTAATTAATTTAATTTAATTAAATTAATGTGTGTGGAAATCACTGTTAATTTATTTAATTTTATTTGCACCCGTAATTTATTAAATTTTATTTGCGTTTTTAGTCTTTAATGTTTCGTTAGTTGTGAGAGCGTTCGTCGTTAAACAGGAGTTCGTGTGTGTGTTTGTTTCACTTGTCTGCTTTTTTGGTTTTTGCTTTTTGGTTTTGCTTTTTGGTTTTGCTTGTGTGTGTGTGCAGTTAGCGGGAACACAGTTTGATATTCCAATTTTCACCAATTGGACTTTGCACACAGATATGGAATTGGCATTAACACATCGGACTACTTTCGCAGATTTTTGGCGGATTTTGGCGGTTGGCGGGTTTTTTGGCGGTTTTCTTGCGTGATTATGGGAGTCGCAAACTGTTGCTGGTGCTCCCATAATCGTTGTTCACTTGATTCACAATTTTTATTTTGCACATTTAACTTATTCTTCTTGGCCATTGTAACAGTTTTAGAGTCACTTGTCACAATTTGTTGTCTAAGGTCAAGAAATATTGTTCACTTTTTGTCTGCTTATTTGCTCACGTATTTGTCTGTTCTCTTTGGACAGTTTTAGCGTCACTGGATTGGGCCCTTTTGGGGTTATGCACTCATATACATGTATGTGTGTGTATATGGAGAAAATTTGTTTGGTTATTTTTTTAATTTAATTTGTGATTATTTTGGGACAATAGTTGTTAACAATAAAAAAACAAAAAAAAAGGGATTTGCTTAACTTTTTAAATTTTAAATATTAAAAACAAAGTGGGCAATGCAATTTATTTAATTAATTTAATTAATTTTAATTAAATTAGATTAATGTGTGGAAATCACTGTAATTTATTTAATTTTATTTGCACCCGTAATTTTTAAATTTTATTTGCGTTTTTAGTCTTTAATGTTTCGTTAGTTGTGAGAGCGTTCGTCGTTAAACAGGAGTTCGTGTGTGCGTTTGTTTCACTTGTCTGCTTTTGGTTTTTGCTTTTTGGTTTTGCTTTTTGGTTTTGCTTGTGTGTGTGTGCAGTTAGCGGGAACACAGTTTGATATTCCAATTTTCACCAATTGGACTTTGCACACAGATATGAAATTGGCATTAATAAATTGTTAATTTATTAATTTATTTGTCACTTTTTTGCAGGTTTTTCGTATGTTGGCGTTTTTAATTGCAATGTTCACTGGAATTTAATTATTTCTCTTTTGTTGAAATAAAAACTCCGTAATTGATTTCACATAAATTCATTTATTTGCATATATTTTAGTTGGTTCGATGCAGGGCAC
>JAECXC010002334.1:0-37526 GCA_018152125.1 Drosophila dunni | reverse complement strand
ATTTTATTTACAGGAACAGAGGTCGTTTATTCATATTGAACTGTGCGTTAAATTTTTGCAGTCATTGTGCAGCTTATTAAAGCTCAGCACAATGCGCAGCTGACTACTGCATCTTATCGAAGCTTTTGGAATGAACGGAATCAATTGCATACTTTCAGGGTTTAAAGTGCAGCTTACTAAAGCTAAAAACAAAGCGCAGCTGATATGCTGCAACTTGACGAAACATGTGTTCCCCTCATGCTAAAGCTTTATATTGAAAGTTTATTTGCAATGTTTATGTTTTCAGCACGTGAGTGAAAAGAATTTTTTTTTTTTTTTTTTTCAGCATTAACAAACTTTGGAATAATTAAAAGGTAAGTATTAATTAATTGTGAGTATTATTTGTTTGTATTAATTGTGAGCAATATTAAATATTATTCTTGCATTTCAGCAGAGTGTCGGCCAGTCAGCAAGTGGAAACATAATGCGATGCGCAGCTGGCAGCTGCCAAACTGCAGACATTGGGTGCGCTTGCGTACAGTGCCGGAAAGACAGCAGAAAAAATGAAATTCAATGAAAAGTGAGTATTTGCATTATAAAAATAATTTCTATAATTTAAATATTCTTATTTTCAGTGACTCATCATTGAATATTTGTACAATGTACTATTGCGAGCATCAAGTGCGTTTACAGTAGCAAACAACATCGTGCTCAAATGGACGGCAGTGACTGAAGTAGCTTTTCAGGAAAGTGATAATTTTTATGTGTCAACTAATTTTGTTTTGTAATAAGGAAAATGTCTCTTTTCATTTCAGCGTTTTCGCCATTGGATTTTTTATATACAACAGCTGATATAAGCCTTTCGACGGCCTTCAACTTACGTTTCTGCTACAGACATTTCCTGGTCTGACGCGTCTGTTAACGACTCCTGATTCGCCGCTAGTTGAACTGATGCCTCATACGTTGTCTGCTGCTGCGTATGTAGAGTTGGTTCCATTTCTGGGAGCGTGACGGTCGTTGCTGTGCCGTCGTTTAGTGTTGTTGTGCCGCCGTTCAGTGTTGTTGTGCCGCCGTTCAGTGTCGTTGTGCTGCCATATCGGATTGAAGATGAGCTTGCGGCCTCGTTGACAGGACCCTCGTTGATGATGGCAAGGATGCCAGATACAAGCTCGGTGCCACTTTCAGCCGTATGTGACTCATGCAGTAAGCGCTGGCGATTTGCCCCTGCGATTCGCTGTGCAATTTGGTCGCGTAGTTGCTGCAGTTCTGCTCGTCGGTGCTCCTGTCGTTGCTGTTCTTGCTGCAGTCGATATGCATCGGAGTCCCTATCCCTCATTCTCCGCATCTGGTTTAGCAGAATGGTATCCCGGAAGCTCAGAGGGCCGAAAGTTGGTGGCCTAGTGAAATGCGGTGGTGGCGGTGGAAGAGTTGGCTGCGGTCGTTGCTCCGGTGGTAAACATCTGTCAATCATTTGTAGATATCTCGGACGAGAGAGTCTCACAGGTACGTACGGATACAATGCTATGTTCCGAGCATGCCTGTTTTCATGAGTGAGCAGCCTTTGTATGTATTTTGTACATAAGTCATCCAAAACATCATTAACACTTTTTATACGCAGGTCCGCATGCAGCGTTCGGTTACTGACGTACCATGGAGCACCTGTGATGAGCCTTAGTGCCTTGTTTTGCAGTACGACGATTCTGCTAAACTGATTTTGGCTAACGAGCGGCCCCCACACTGCTGCTGTATACTGCCAAACTGGAGCAATCAACTGCTTGTATATAATCAACTTTGTTCTGAGTGGTAGTTTGCTCTGACTACCAATAAGCCACCTTAGCTTGTTGATTCTTGTACGTATTTTCGATACCAAAGCAGTGATGTGGGAGTTTAGGTTCAGTTTAGCGTCAAGTTTAACGCCGAGGTAAGTGTGAACACTTCTGTTAGTGAGCGCGTTTCCTGCAATGTTTGGTGTTTGTACATCTGCAATTGAACGTAGTGTATGCCAGACGTGTGCTGTTTTCATTATGTTAATTTTAATGCACCATTTATTTGCCCACAGGTTATAGCTCTGCAAGTAGCTGTTCATTCTCTCCGTTGCGCCAGTATGAGAAGAATTCGCTGTCATTATAACTGTGTCGTCTGCGTACGTTGCAAGTAATATTTCGCTTGTTCTGGACCCAGGAGCCGGCATATCTGAAGTGTAGATGTTATAAAGAACTGGTCCCAAGACACTTCCTTGCGGGACTCCAGCTGCAATCATTTTAGACCTGGAGCGAACACCGCCTGCGCATTCGACTGTAAAACTTCGCTGTGTTAAGTAGCTCTGGATGACTTTAAAAAGTGTTGTCGGCAGCAAATTACTAAGCTTGTAACAAAGTCCATCATGCCAAACTCGATCGAATGCTTCTTGGATATCCAGATAAACAGCCGAGCAGTAGTGGTTATTCTCAAAACTTGTGAGTATGAATTGGGAAACTCTTCCAAGTTGCTGTTCAGCGGCGTGCCCTTTTCGGAATCCGAATTGATGCAGTGGGATGGCGTTCGCAAACGTATCTTCTTCAAAAAGCCGTCTCATCAATAGAGATTCAAAGATTTTAGAAATGCTAGAGAGAAGACTTATTGGTCTATATGACGATAGTTGGTCAGTCGGTTTGCCAGGCTTTGGAATCATTTTTATATTTGCGTGCTTCCACTTTGTTGGAAAGTGTCCATACTGCAGTATGCTATTGAAGATCATTGCAATATACTCAATTGCACTAGCCGGCAGCGCTTTAATTGTGCGGCTGTCTATGTTGTCAAGGCCAGGAGACTTATTTAGCTTCAATAACTTGATTTCTGACTTTATTTCATTTGCAGTAACTGGACGAAAGACTGGCTCATCAGTGGATGATAATGACATCAAATGCTCCTCAACGCTACGTCTGTCTTCAGGTGTATTACTAAAGTTTGGGGAAAATCTGCGTTCCAGATGCAGGCTAAACGCTTCTGCTTTTTCTTCTGTAGTTTTACACCACGTGTCTCCAGGGCTGGTTTCGTCGCTAGTCTGATTTGTGTGCCTTCTGACAGGTAGATTGGGTGCAGGTTGCCTCTTAATGTTGTTTGTTATCTTCCACAACTTCTGCATGTTATATCTATTGTCAGGCTCGATAGACTCAAGCAGTCTTTGCGTGCTTTTTTCCTTATTCTGCTTAATTTCTCTTTTGATTTTAGATGAAAGCTGGTTGTAAATCAGTTTAGCTGCTGGATTTCTACAATTTGAGAGCAGTCTCTTTATAATGCGCTTTGCCTCAATCATTTTCCGGACATTTTGGCTGATCCCATACCACGGTGTATTCTGTTGAGCATTCTCTGTTCTAGCAGAGTAGGCAGCAGCATAACTAATATTTCTTTCCAGAATATCTACGCAGTCATCAATATCAGCTCCAGATCGAATTTCTGTCTCCAGGTGGATGTGATTCGTCAGCCAGTATTGGAATTTAGGGATATTTGAACTTGCTGAGAGCAGCTTACGATTGTTGTGGATAATCGGAGGTGAGCTAAGCAAGTCAATTTGGAGTGGCAGATGATCAGACCCAAGCTCATATAAAGTTGAAATTTTTACCAGGTTGCTGCTGATGCCGCCGTATATGCCGAAGTCTATAGCCGATGGAGAGTGCCGTGCATTAAAAGGGAAGTGTGTAGGCGATCCAGTGGCTAGAATATTAAATCTGTGCTGCTGTAAACATTGTAGAAGTGCATTTCCTCTTCGACAAGAGCGAGCGTTGCCCCACCAGGTACTCTTAGCATTGAAATCTCCAGCAATAATAAATTTATTCCCAAGTGAATTGAATAAATTGCAGAAATTTTCCGATGTCCAGTCATGAAGTGGAGGAAGATAAGTGGATATAATATTTACAGTGGATCCGTTCTGAAGAGCGACAGCAATGGACGAGCATTGTATTTGCTCTGTGGCGTTTGACGGCAATGCCATATGCCGGATCTCACGCTTGACGAGTGTAGCTGCTCCGCCACGCCTTCTGTTTGATGGGTGATTTGTCATGTACATACTATATCCATTGATCCTTATGGTGTCAGTGTCAAGGAGGTGCGTTTCTGATATTAACATAATATCAACTTTATTTGTTGCCAAGAATATTTTCAGCTCTGCCGTCTTATTAAGCAGCCCAGCAGCATTCCAAAAGCAGATTTTTAAAAGAGTAAATGCATTGGAAGCTGGGGCTGCAGTGGTACTATGCTGTGAACTAGACATTTTGTATGCCATTGGCTTGGGTAAATGCAACAAGGCATGCAGCAACTGAACGAAGGAGCTCAGTCAACTGAGTGATATTTTGAGTAAGATTAGCTATTTCTGTATGTACATTTCTGTTCTCAATCATCAAATTAGTAATTTTATCCATTTTTTGTATCAGAATGTCTGTTGTATCCTGTTGACGCGCTATCGGAACATTGCGCCGAATACTGAGGCTGCGACTTCGTGTGCTGGATCGTGGAATTTGCTGGTGCTGCTGCTGCTGCGGTGCTGTGACTTGCGACTGTAATGGCTGCTGCATTTGCTGGACGTTCTTTCGAGCTCTTGGCTGTCTCTGCTGTGGTTGCTGCTGTTTCACTAGTTGAGGGCCTTTTGCAACTGCCGCATAACTGATACTGCTTGGATTTGGATTACCTTGTTGCGTTCTTGTCAAAGGCTGGCGAAATACAACTGGTTGCATTGGGCCAGTCTGTGCTGTAGTGCTTTTCGACAGAGTTGTTGGCTGTTGCTGTGGATTAACTTGCTGTTGCTGCTGTGTGTTTATGCGCTGCTGCTGTCGAGTGATAGGAATACTAGGCATTCCCAGATCTCGTAAGATGTTATTGGCACGTTCCACTCCTTGTGGCTCTTTTAGCTTGCACGCTTCTTTGAAAGCTTTGCATCCTTTGTAGCTGGCAACATGCGGACCTTGGCAATTGGCGCATTTTGGAGTTTCATCCATGCTTTTTACGCAGGATGTAGTGGGGTGGCTTCCAGCACACTTCATGCATACAAATGGACGGCGACAATAATTTTTTGTGTGCCCAAATTGCTGACAACGATGACACTGTGAGGCGTCAGTGGCACGAATTGGACGTTCGATAACAATTTGTTGATTACCGATCCGGTTTATTTTCAGAACGTCTGCGACATTTTCGCTGGGCTCGAATTCCACTTCGAACAGGTCAATCGGCTCTTTTGTGAATCGTTTTTTAATTACGTTGACAAATCTAATCTTGAATCCCTTTTCAGCAAAGCGTGTGCGAATCCAATCCATTGGTGTGCTACGGTGCAAATGACGGATGACAGCTCTAAAACCCCTATCTTGCTCAAGCTGGTATGTGTGACATTGGATCTGAGACTCCTGAAAGTGCCTGACTAATTTTCGATACGAATCAATATTTACTGGTGAGTGCATTCATGCACATTTGAGGCCAATGTGACTAATGTCAATCGGCTGCTATTTATTTATTTCGTTACTTTGATTTGTACAGCAACACTTATAAATATTATTTTGCATATTCTAGACATTCTAATGTGGCAACCACGTAGCGTTGCCACTATTCTGGATTTGGTAAGTATGTGTATTTGGTCACATTTAGTATTTTTTAATTATCAAAACAATGAAAAAAAAAAATTTTTTTTGGACGCTGTTGTTTCAGAAAGAATCGCCCACGACAGAATCGCAGTCGCCGCCAGACACTAATGGAAACATCCCGCCGCTCTGGCGCACATCGAGCGCACTTTGGACACTCCGAGCACACCGAGAGTGCAGCATACGCTGACGTTGCTGCCTTGCAACACAGCACCTCCGCCGGAGCCAGGGCGTGAGTGGATCTGTGTGTGTAGGCGTCCCATAGAAGCCATACGTCTTGCGCTCAGTAATAAAGAGCGCCGCCGTAGAGCAGCAACTGCAGACAATCTGTATTCCACAGGTTCAAGTTGCGCACGATTCATGCCAAGATGGATGCATTGGAAACCATAAGCGCCACCTCGGCGAGACATTGGCAAAGATGCAATTTACCTGTGTAAAGATGGAATAAAAATGTATGTGATTTGCATTTTATAAATACAAATGTATTAATCCGGTATTATATTTGCAGATGTTTGTATCCGACACATTGACGAGTCAGGGAGTTCTCCAGCAGGACGGAAGCCGCTTACTGAAGGATTTGAAGATGAATCAAGCCTATAAATGGCGGACTAATGATGTACCATTGTACACCCAACAGTCCCAATCATTCGCTGCTCATCTTCCAAAGCGTCGTCGATTTCCTGTTTTAATCGCAATTGCAGCTGCTCAGAGCGCAGAACCAGAGCATGCTAGTCATTGACAGGGGCCAATTGTCTTGAATGAGCAGTTGGATTCCGCACTACATACCAGTTGCGTGATCTCTGCAGTTTTCAACGCGTTGCGAGGATTGGATGGTTTGCTGTGAGGGCGTGCTGGCAGGAATAAAGGCATTTTTGAACATCTGCAGCTCTTTCTTCGGCGTGCAGCTAACGCTGTTGAACTCCATTGGCCATCCGTGTCTCCAATTGTACATGAATTTGCTGTAGCTGGATGTCGGGCAGGATTAATCTCTGAACTTGTATTGGCAGATGCATAATCAGTTGCTGAAGAGCCTTTCTGGTGATGATACCCTGTATGTAAGTGCGCCTGTATGTGTTAATAATGAATTCATTTAAAACGTGTTGTTGGTTTTGCAGATCATCATTCTTATTGCTGGGCGAGCGCATTGGAAACCATAAGAGCCACCTCGGCGAGGCAGTGGCAAAGTTACAATTTGCCTGTGTAAATATGGATTAAATTTATGTATTTTTTTGCATTTTATAAATACAAAAGTATTAATCCGGTTTTATATTTGCAGATGTATGTATCCGACACATTGACGAGTCAGGGAGTTCTCCAGCAGGACGGAAGCTGCTTGCTAAAGGGTTAGAAGATGAATCAAATCTATAAATGGCCGGTCGCTGTACACCCAACAGTCTCAAGCTTTTGCTGCTCATCTTCCAAAGCGTCGTCGAGTTCCTGTTTTAATCGCAATTGCAGCTGCTCGAAGCGCATATCCAGAACATGCTCGTCATTGACAGGGGCCAATTGTCTTGGATGAGCAGTTGGATTCCGCACCTTCATACCAGTTGCATGATCTCTGCAGCTTTCTACGCGTTGTGAGGATTGGATGGTTTGCTGTGCGGGCTTACTGGCAGGAATAGAGACATTTTGAACATCTGCAGCTCTTTCTTCGGCGTGCAGCTCACGCTGTTGAACACCATTGGCCATCTGTGTCTCTGATTGTACATGAATTTGCTGTAGCTGGATATCAGGCAGGATTAATCGTTGGACTTGTATTGGCTGATGCATAATCAGTTCCTGAAGAGCCTTTCTGGTGATGATACCCTGTATGTAAGTGCGCCTGTATGTGTTAATAATGAATTCATTGAAAACGTGTTGTTGGTTTTGCAGATCATCATTCTTGTTGCTGGGCGAGCGTAGTGGCTAGTCGTTTTGCTTCTTTTTCGTCTGCCTGTTCTCTCTCCAGACGCAGTAGAGTTGGAAGTTGATCCTCATCGGCTTGTGGAATTTGCTGATTTTGCAGGGGTTTAATGTGTGTGTGCAGTTGGTGTATATACCTTGCACGTTCAAGGCGTATTGGCTCAAACGGCTGAAGAATTAGCTTTCGAGCTTCCGGATTTGGATGGCTACTCAGTGCACTGGCAAGCCTAGCACTGGCTTTTTGAAATACTTCATCAGCAGTTTTAATATTGTATATATCGCGCAGTGATTGATTTCTTCTGTACCACGGAGCATTCATAGTCCTCCTTATTATGATATTTTGGGCCGTTTGAATGCGTTTTATTTGCGTGTCTGACACAAGTGCACCCCAGACAGGAATAGCGTATTGCCAGATAGGTGCTAGCAACTGCTTATATACCACAGCTTTGCAGTCCTTGGAAAGCCTACTTCCGTGGCCAAGAAGCCACTCAAGTTTCTTATAAGTTGCACGTAATCTTATGCAAAGATAAGTTACATGATAATTCAGTAACAGCTTGCGGTCCAGGTGAACTCCTAGGTATTGATGTCGTGTTTTGTTTGTAATTTGCTGGCCATTAAGTACAATGGGTAGAGCCTTTTGAGCCTGATTAAGGGTGCGATTAGTAAAGATGACGTGTGCCGTCTTGTTGGTATTGATATTGATGCACCATTGATTCGCCCAGTTCATAAATCGGGACAGGTAGAGCTTATTGGAGAACACAGCTTCCGGAACAGTGCTGCCAGCACTTAATACAATTGTGTCATCAGCGTAAGTAGACAATAGCATGTTGCTATTTTTGTTGTTGTGTTGGTTTACAAAAGGTAAGAAACTATCTCGTGCTGAAGGTAGTGGCATGTCTGATGAGAAGATGGTGTACAATATGGGTCCCAAAACGCTTCCCTGGGGGACACCGGCGCAGATTTTTCCCAAGCGAGATTGAGTGCCATCTTTACAACTGACAATAAACGATCTGTCTTGCAGGTAACTTTTGAGTATAATAAACAGTGTATACGGCAACAATTGGCTGAGCTTGTATAGTAGCCCCTCGTGCCAAACGCGGTCAAAGGCTTCAGTGATGTCAACAAAGACAGCTGAGCAGTATTGACGTTTCTCATAGGCATTTAATATAAACTGAGTGACTCTTGATAGCTGTTGTTCAGTGCCGTGTTCTTTCCTGAACCCGAATTGATGGTTTGGCACTGCATTAGCAAATTCTTGGCATTCATAAAGCCTGTGCATTAGGATCTTCTCGAAGAGTTTAGAAAATCCGGCAAGCAAGCTGATTGGACGGTACGATGCCACATTTTCCGTACTTTTTCCGGGTTTTAATATCATGGTAATTGCAGCGCACTTCCATTGGCGAGGGAAGTGTCTAAGACGGAAAATGCTATTAAAAATAATGACCAGATAATTAATTGCTCTTTGCGGAAGCGATTGGATCGTATGATTGTCAATATTATCAATTCCAGGTGATTTTTGGAGGGACAAGGAATTGATTTCGAGCATGAGCTCGTTTAGCGACACTGGACGAAATGGCAATAAATTATTCTGATTGTTTTGATGTTGCTGGAACAGTTTTTGACTTTGGTGACTGAGTTCCTCCCCAACTTTCAAACGTGTATCATAAGAATTCGTGTAAATTGGCTGAAATCGTTGTTCTAAATGGGCTGCAAAGGTTTCAGCTTTTTCAGAATTATTCCTAGTCCACAAATTGTTGCCATTACTATTTGAGGACATTTTTAGCGGCCAATTCGGCTCTGGTTGTCGTTTGAAATTCTTTGTCAATTTCCATAACTTTTGCATTCTGTAACGATCTGTTACGTCGACCTGTTGAAACAGCTTATTCATTTGGTTGACTTTTGACATACATAACACTTTTTTTTTAACCGATTGGTTGTTTGTGTGTACTTTTGTTTTGCTAGTTGCGATCGCAAGAGCATATATTCGGATTTATATTGACGCTTAAGTTTCAAGAGTTTTTTAGCTTCGCTGTTCAGTATATAGTGATTTGTATAAGAGCGAAATTTTGACTGGTGTTGCTGTTGGTTAGATGGCGAGATTGCATAGTTTGCTGCGCTGTAAATTTTGTTAGTGAAGATTTCGATGGCATCTTCAATATCGGCATCTGACTTTATCTCTATATTAAGATGAATATGTTGATTTAAATATTCTTGAAACTTTTTTAAGTTAGCATGCTTGGGTAATAATCGATTTTTGACTGCCGTAAGGATGCTACACTTTTGAGATCCGAGATTAATATGAATTGGAAGATGATCTGAGTCGAGATCGTTAGACGAATAAGTCCAAATGTGTTTACCGATCATACCACCATATACGGCGAAATCGATAGCTGAGGGTCTTTTTCGCTTATCATAGGGATAATGTGTCGCGCTGCCTGTGGCGAGAATGTTATATCTTTTACTCAGATGTATACTTTTCATTAGCTCCGTTCCTCGTCGACAGGCTCGGTTGTTGCCCCACCAGGAGTGCTTTGCGTTCCAGTCGCCACACAGCAGGAAGTTTGACCCGTTACAAAGACCATCAAAATGTTTAAAAAGTTTACTAAAATGGTTTGTTATCCAGATTGGCTGCGGTGGACAGTAAATGGGAGCGATGACTATTGATTCTTTGTTATTATTTACAGAATTTATTGCTATTGGAATACATTGCAGAAAAGATTCAGCAATTGGATTTAAAGCTATGTGCTTAATATTTTGCTTGACCATAATTGCAACACCGCCACTTCTAAAACTATGTGGATGAGCTGCCATATACGTGTGGTAACCATTTATGTCCAGTGCATTCCTTGCCTGCGTGCCCTGATTAATGCGAGTTTCAATTATCATCATTATGTCAATTAAATGTTGCTTTAAGAAGGCTTCCAGTTCAAGAATTTTATTGCCCACACCAGCTGCATTCCAATATGCTAATTTTAGTGTAATATTATTTTGGTTATCCGATTTTTTTAGAATTATCACCATGCCTAACATTAGTTGCAGTAGGTGTAATTAAGATGTTGATTGGATTATTCTTTTTTTTTTTTTTTTTTGATTGTGTTGTGGCCATACAGACACACTGATTGGACTATCGCCAGTGATGGTCGATAGCATTTTTATTATTCTTTCAATACATTTAGGTATCTTATAAGAATGTATTAGTAGCTAATTAGAGTAACTTATAATTAATTATAGTATTATCTTTAAGCTTTATAATAATAAAAACTGTAAATTCTAGTTTAATTAAATATAATTTGTTTTATGATATGTAAATGTATTGAAAATTTTTTTTAAAATTCATTTTTGCTTGGCGTGCATATGATTTTATGCACGTAAATGCAGCAAGTTGCAATTTCAATTTTGCAGAGCAAAGTTGAATTGCTGCTTGTGCATAACATGCTGAACATATGGTCCATATACACGCCAAATAATAAGTAGGATGAAACATTTTTTATTATTATTAATATTAATATTATTTTCAGATTGGTGAGTATTATTATATTTTATTAGTATAAGTATATATATTTTATTATTATAAATATATTTATTTATTTATTTTATTTAGGCAAAGGTAAGTATATATATTATTTATTTATATTATTTATTAATATATATATTTATTTATTTATTATTTATTTGTTTTATTAGCATAAATTTATTTATATCAATAACATAAATTTATTAATTTCTTTATTTTATTAAAGCAGTCGGCAAGTATTTATTTATGTATGTATTTATTTATTTAATTATTATTTATTTATTTTATTTATTATTATTATTTACTTATTTTATTAAAGCAGTAGGTATTTATTTATTTTATTAATTTTATTTTCAGGAAAATATTTATATATTTATTTAATTTATTGATTTATGTTTTTATTTTATTTGATTATTATTTATTAACCAGTTTATTTATTTATTTGTTTATTTAGTATTTTTAATTGATTTATTTTATTTACAGGAACAGTGACCGTTTACTCATATTGAACTGTATGCTGACTTTTTGCAGTCATTGTGAAGCTGGCCAAAGCTTAACACAAAGCGCAGCTGTCTGCTGCAGCTTGACGAAAGCTTTGGCTTCCCCTCCAACGAGAGCGTGTCTGCTTAACGAAAGCGTTAAACTTTGAATATTTATGTTGCATACTTTGAGGGTGTAGTATGCAGCTTATTAACAATGTAAACAAACGCAGCTGTTAGCTGCAACTTGACGAAAACTTTCGTTCCCCTCAAGTTAAAGCTTAGCTTTGCAAGCTTACATGTTTTGTTTACATTTTCAGCACGTGTGTGAAAAATTTGCAGCGTGAACGAAAATTGCAGAATAATTAAAAGGTAAGTGTTAAATGAAATAATTTAAATTAATATAATACTAATTAATATTGTTTACTTGTTTTAGGAACTTTTTCATTGGACAGTGAGAGAGTATAAGCTGAAAGTGGCCACCTGTCGTAAACACATACGGCTGTCCACTGTCAGCCAAGAAACGTATTGTGCGCTTGTGCACCAGCGAAGGGTAAGAAGCAGCTACATTATTTGTGAGTACATTTGCATAAGTATTTGCAATATTAAAGTAGTTTTTTTAATATTAAAAATAATGTTATTTACTTTTTTATGTACTCATCGATTGGAAACATATATGTGACACATTTTTTGGACACAGTTGCATAAGCAGAGGCTAACTATTTACTGCTGACGTTGGAAATAGCGTCTAGCGTCTACAGTGGCTTCTCAGGAGAGTAAACTATTTATGTATCTAGTCAAATTGTTTTGTGAAAAGAAACATTTTTCCTTTTCGTTACAGCTACATTGTCTTTGGATTGACACTTACTTCAGCCGACGGAAACTTCTCTAGGGACATCTCATGTGCCTTGTGTTGCACTTTTACAAGAAGCACTCTGCTTGTCTGGACGTTTGCGGCTACAGTGGCTTTACGCTTGAGCATGTGAGTTTGTGCTACTCACGTTTGGTCTGGAGCCGTGCCCTGGACTGTATTGTGTGCTGTCGTCTCCTGGTCGGCTGCGGATTGTTGTGTTGCCACTTCTGCATTGTCCTCGTTGTGAATGTACGGAGTTGTGGCTATCCCTGGCAGCATGACGGACGTTGTGCCGCCGTTCAGTGAAGGTACAGTGCTATTCTGGATGGAAGGAATATTCGCAGTCTCGTTGTAAGGACCCTCATTAATGATGGCAAGGATGCCGGAGACCAGCTCGTTGCATTCTCTGGCCGCGTCTGATCCAGGTACTGTATGTGTGCGACCAGCTGCTGCTATCCGCTGTGCATTTTCGTTGCGCATGCGCTGGATTTCGGCTCTGCGCCGCTCCTGAAATTGTTGCTCTTGTTGTCTCCTGTATTCATCGGTGTCTCTCTCTCTAATTCTATGCATCTGGTCCAGCAGGATAGTTTCTCTGAAGTTCAGCGGGCCGAATGATGGTGGTCTGCTGTACTGTGGTGGTGTCGGCGAGGGAATTGGCTGCGGTCTCTGTTCCGGCGGCAGAAATCTGTTGATCATTTGCAGATACCTCGGGCGTGAGAGCCTGACCGGCACGTATGGGTACAGCGCTAGATTCCGAGCATGTGAATTGTCGTGAGTGAGCAGTCTTTGCGTATAATTCATGCATATGTCGTCCATAGTTTCAGTTACGGTTTTTATTTTCAGATCTGTATGCAGCATTTGATTGCTTACGTACCAAGGAGCACCAGTGATGAGCCTGAGTATCTTGTTTTGTAAAACGACGATTCTGCTGATCTGAGCTTGGCTAACAAGCGGCCCCCACACAGCGGCTGTATAGTGCCAAATTGGAGCGATTAACTGCTTGTAAATGATGAGCTTAGTCTTGAGAGGAAGTTTGCTCTGACTTCCAATAAGCCATCTTAGCTTGTTAGTTCTTGCGCGAATTTTTGTAACCAATGCAGTGATGTGAGAGTTCACATTCAGTTTTGCGTCAAGTTTTACTCCAAGGTACGTGTGGAAAGGTTTGCTTGTAAGAGGGCTTCCTGCAAAGCTGGGTGTTTGTACGCCTGCTGTTGAACGCAATGTGTGCCAAACGTGTGCTGTTTTGGAGATGTTGACGCTGATGCACCATTTTTGAGACCACTGATTATATTTCAGCAAATAGTTGTTCATCTGATCAGCTGCGCCAGTATGAGAGGTCGCTGCTGACATAACAACTGTGTCGTCTGCGTAAGTTGCTAATAACATTTCACTAGATCCAGGAATTGGCATGTCTGACGTGTATATATTGTATAGAACTGGACCCAAGACACTTCCTTGCGGAACTCCTGCTCCAATCGATTTGAAACCAGAGCGAACTCCACCTGCGCATTCAACAGTGAAAGTCCGTTGCGACAGATAGCTTTGGATGACTTTCAAGAGTGTTATTGGTAACAGATTACTGAGTTTGTAGCAGAGCCCATCATGCCACACACGATCGAACTTTTTTTTTTTTTTTTTTTTTTTTTTTTTTTTTTTTTTTTTTTTCTCTTTTTTTTTCTCTTTTCCCCTTCTTTTTTTGGGAAAAGGTGGTGGGGTGGGGTTGTTTTTTTTTTTTTTTTTTTTTTTTTTCTTTTCTTTTTTTTCTTCTCTTTTTTTTTTTTTTTTTTTCACACAAAAAATTTTTTTTCCTATAAGATGATTTTTTTTTTGTTTTTTTTCCTGGCTTTTGGTTTTAAAAATTGGGAAACTTCTTTAAAGTAATAAAAATTGCACGTTCGTGAAATAATACAATTTATTTGTTAGACAATCAAAACGCGGAGAGACTGGCAGCGTGCGTGCGGTGTTTTCGATATGCAAATTACAACTGACTCGTCGCTGCCGCCAGCATCACTCCCGAATGCAGTTTTGAGCTTACAGACTAGCTTACAGTATAAGAGAATTCATTTTTACTTAACGCTATCAACTCATTTTTGTCTCTTAACTAATACTTAACTAACATTTCATTATGGTCTTATACTAACTTATGCTATGATCTAACACCGGCCACCTTGAAGGGATCGCCTTCAATCCACTGGTAGCCGTGCCATCTTCGCAATTGGGCGCTTGATAAGGCCCATGTTGGTCTTAATGCCGACGACCCTGACCCGCCCGTCGCCTCCTGGAGTTACCTCCACGACTCTGCCTGTCGCCCACCGCTGGGGGGGCGTGTTGTCCTCGTGTACCACGACGAGATCCCCCACTGTGACGTTGTCGTGTGCCTCCTTCCACTTCCCTCGCTGCTGCAGACTGTGGACGTAGTCTTTCGACCACGCTTGCCAGAAGCGCTGTCTGAGCTTGGACAGCAACTGCCACCTGTGACAGAACGAAATGCCGCTGTCTGGTCTCTCCCGCTCGAATCCTTGCGGCAGCGAACGAAGCGGCTGTCCTATGAGGAAGTGGCCTGGGGTGAGTGCCTCTCCGTCGCTGGGATCGCTGCTTAGCGGTGTTAGAGGCCTGGAATTGAGGATGGCCTCCACGTCTGCCAGGTGCCCTCGGACCTCGCTCTCCGTCAACGACGCGCTGCCTATTTGCCGCACGAGGAGGTGCTTGGCTGACTTCACCGCCGCCTCCCACAGTCCTCCGAAGTGCGGCGCTCTCGGAGGAATGAACCTCCACTCCATCCCTCGTTCCGCTGCGTATAGCTGAAGCCTGCTTTGCTGGTGGTTGAACGCGTCTTGGAACTCCCTCAGCTGGTTGTTCGTCCCCACGAAATTCGTCGCATTGTCCGAGTATAGCCGGACGGGTATGCCACGTCGCGCGATGAAGCTGTTTATTGTACATAAAAATGAGTTAGTAGACAAGTCTGCTACAAGCTCCAAATGAACAGCCTTCGAAGCAAAACAAACGAACACGGCAATATACATTTTAATTGGGGCTCGTCCTCTAATCCTCAGCGAGACGTTGACTGGACCACAAAAATCTACCCCACAAACATTAAATGGCCGAACCGCGGCAAGTCGATCCGCCGGCAAATTGCCCATGATTTGCTCCATTAACTTCGGTTTATACCTGAAGCAATGGACGCATTTCCGCACTATCTGAGTACACTCACGTCGAGCATTCACGAGCCACATCCTCTGTCTAAGGAGTGCGATCATCGTCTTTGCTCCTGCATGACAATTGTCAATGTGCAACTCTCTCAAGTACAGTTGCACAAGCAGACAATTTTTTGGCATAAGAATAGGAAATTTCGCGTCATATTTTAGCGGTGCATTTGCTAATCTGCCTCCTACTCGTATTAACGATACTCGCCTTCCACACTCTTCTGATTTGTGAATAAAGGGAGTTAATGATTGCAAACTTGGTTGCACGGTGTTACCCTTTTTTAGTCTATCAAACTCCACCTTAAATTCTGCTCGCTGAACTAGTTCCAGCAGTTTTAAAAAAGCGAAGTTCAATTCCTTTGGTCCTAGTTCGACAGTGTGTGTCTCTTGTTTTGACCTTGAAACAAATCTGTACATGTACGCAACTATTCGTACCAACTTGCGACATGATGAAACCCGGGACACAAACTCAGGTAACCGACTCGAGCTGCTAACTGAGCAGACGAGCGCTGACCGTTTGACCTCACTCTCTTTTAACTCCTTTGGTATGTCGAAATGTTCATTGTGAGGCCATTCTGTGTCTTCCTCGCAAAGAAATGGAGGGCCTTCGAACCATATTGACTGTAACAGTTCTTGAACGTCACAACCTCTCGACGCCAAATCAGCTGGATTGCTTGATGTTGGCACATGTCTCCAAGATACTTTAGGTGTCATCTCTTGGATGCCTGCAACTCGATTGGCTACGAATGTTGCTAATGTTGAAGGGGAAGTATTTATCCAATGTAGTGTGATTTCTGAGTCAGTCCAGAAATTCACACTCTCGATTCGACATCGGTCCAACATATGCTGTATGGAGGACCACAGTTGAGCTAACATATACGCCGCACACAATTCAAGTCTGGGAATGGACTTGGTTTTGAGTGGAGCGACTTTTGCCTTTGCCGTTAGCAACCGGCAGACGGTGTTGGTACCGTCTTTAGCCCGAATGTAGATGCAGCAGCCGTAAGCTTGACTGGATGCGTCCGCAAATCCATGCACTTGTATGTTTGCATTGGAGCTGGCGTGAGCGTATCTGGGAATTTGAACTCTATCTAGTTCAAGAAGATTCTCCTTGAACTTATCCCATCTGCTATGTAGTTCCATGGGCAGTGTATCGTCCCAAGGCAACTGCATGCGCCACAGCTCTTGAAGCAGAATTCTTGCCCGTATGCTGATTGGGCACAACAAACCAAGTGGGTCAAACATGCGTGCTGCAACTGAAAGAATATTGCGCTTGGTGGGACTTAGCTTGATAAAGCTATCATCCAAGTGATACTGGAAAGTATCCAATCTTGGTGTCCACCTCATACCAAGCGTTTTAGTCGAATCGGCATCATTAAAACTTAGGAGTTTATCCTTTCCGCCTTCTTCTACAAACTGAGGATGGTTTGAAAACCATTTTGCCAATTGAAACCCGCCCGATTCGAGAATTTCGGGCACTTGTTTGCATATATTTTTCAATGTTTCGATATCGTCAGCTCCCGTAAGCATATCATCGACGTAGAAATCATTGCAAATGATTTCTGAACCAAGAGCATGGGTGTCCCTATGACTCAAACCCAGCTCGTGCAAGCATCTGATGGCCAAAAACGGTGCGGACGCAGTTCCATAAGTCACCGTGTTTAATTGATAAACTTGGAGCTCATCTGATGGGTTTTCGCGCCAAACAATCAGCTGAAATCGTCGATCGTCATGGGATATGCTTACTTGACGATACATCTTTTTAATATCTGCCGTGAGGGCATATCGGCTCAGACGGAACCTTAGAAGCGACAAAATTAGATCCCTCTGAATAGTAGGACCTACCATGAGCAATTCATTTAGAGAGTGGGACGATGTCGTCTTACAAGACGCGTCAAACACTACTCGAAGCTTGGTGGAACTACTTTCAGGTCTCAGGACGCACTGGTGTGGAATGACGTAGTGTGGGCCTGGAGGAACTTTTGTACCTAAAAGAGACATGTGACCAAGGTCGAGATACTCGTTCATAAAACTTGTGTACATTTCCTTAAGTTTCAAATCCTTGGAAACTCTACGCTCTAATGCGAGAAACCGTCTTTTGGCTGTTTCCAAGGAGGAGCCCAGCACTTGGGGATCAGTCTTAAAAGGTAAGCTGACCTCAAATCGTCCGTTCGAGAGTTGGTGAGCACTGTCTTTAAATTTTTGCTCACACGCAAGGTGCTCTGCAGAGTACTTTGACAATGCGTTTGTCTCTGGGATAGCTTCCAGCTCCCAGAATCTATCTACCAGAGCTTCCAGCCTATCTTCGCTAGTAGGATGCATTACTGCGCAGCATACAGGGCTTTGGGTATTAATTTTCTTGCATCGCCCGGATGCTACCCAACCGAACAATGTCTTTTGCAGCAACGGTCCGTTTTCTGCCAATCGAATTTGTCCAGTGCACAACAAATCAAAAAAGGAGTCGGCTCCCAGCAGCAGATCAATTCGCTGTGGCTTATAAAATTCTGGGTCAGCCAACTCTATGCTTGACGGGATCTTCCACCGATGAATGGGAAGATCATAGTCAGGTTGTCTGCTCGTAATCGACTTTAGCACCCAGAAATCGGTGCTAAAATGATGATTCGATACTCGCGATGACACTACTGTCGATACTTCGCTTTTCGCTACTAGACTCGACTGTCCTACTGATGTTACAGTTAAGGACTTGCTCTTGCGCTGGAGCCGCAAAGCTTGAGCCAGACTTTCTGTCATGAAATTTACCTGAGAACCAGAGTCTAATAGCGCTCGAGCGTTTTGATTCTGACCGAATCTGTCTTTTACAGTTATCACTGCCGTTGCCAGGAGCACCTGATCGACTTCGCTAACCACGTGATTAACTTGGGCAGGATGACCGGACACTTGCTGCTCTGCGGCTGCGTATTTATGCAGGAGAGTATTATGTGGGCGAGAACATACTCTACACTTTGACGCAGTGCAATTGGACACTCTGTGTCCTGAATACAAACAATTAATACAAAGTTGACTAGATTTCACGAAATTGAATCTTTCGTCAACTGGCAATGCTGCAAATCCCTGGCAGTTTCCAATCATATGGTTGGCACTGCAAAAGTTGCATTTGGGTTCCATTTCTTTCTCGACATTAGTGCATGCAAATGACGACTTTTTTGCATATTTCATGTCGGATTTCTGCTTTATTCTGGACTTTGAACTTTCTTCAGCAGATAAGTGCTGATATCGCCTGTTCAAAGCCATAACGCAATCGGCCCATTTCGGCAATTTGTTATAGTCCAGTTGTTCCTCATACTTCGATTTCGTATGCGGATCAACCTTTGACATGACTATGTGTATTAGAATTGCGTTAGCGAAATCTTCCTCATTTCCAACCGACATTAGTGAATCGAAAATTGCCGACACTGAGTCAACCATTGTTCGAATTCCGAGTGCTGATGGCTTGGACATCGGCTCAATGTCGAACAACTGAGCGAGGGTGTCAAAGAAAATCAGGCATTTGTTGTCGTACACTCGACTTAAACTTTCCAATGCCTTTGGGTAATTAGCGTCAGAGACCTGGAAGGCTCTGATGGTCCCTAACGCCTCATCCGACAAGCACGAAATCAAATGATTGAATTTCTCAATATTTGATAGCGAGCGATCGGAGTCTACTAAACTGTTGAACAGACCGATAAATTGTCTGTATTCCGAATGCTTCCCACTGAACTTGGGCAACTTAAGTTTGGGCAGGTGAGAGTGGTGAGAGAGCGAAGGCACAGTTTCAGATGCCTGGTACGCACTAAGAGCAGACATGTATGACGATCGAGCCAAAATACACGTTTCCTCAAGCATTGCGCGGCTAGTATTGTCAGGATCTATCGAATCGATCTCTGACTGCAGATCCATCGCCTTTGAAATGTATGAATTAAGGATATCTAGCCGGCACTGAATTTCGAACTTACTTGGAGTCACCATTTTATTTATGAGTGAACTCCGTTGTCGTTCGATATCGCTCTCTACTCTTTCCAATTTGACGAATAATTGAGTTAGACGATCACTAAAGCAACCTCCTGCGTCAACCAGATCGGTTTCATTAAGATCTGTTTTTTGCGCCATATTAATTTTTTTTTTTTTTTTTAATTGGATATATTTAAATGCGCGTAAATGTAATCTTTTTTTTTTTTTTTTGAACTTCGTACCTATTCAAATGCACGTAAGTGTACCTTTTTTTTTTTTTTTTTAATTCGTACCTATTCAAATGCACGTAAGTGTACTCTCAAGAGTCAGCTGAACAGCAGGAAAATACAAAGCTGACTACACAGACCCTTCAAATATTCGAAACGACTCAGCTACACCAAGTGCAAACGCAGGCACAACGTTTAACAGCTGAGAACAACAACACGAACGTATGTATGCAAGCAGCGCAGCGAATATAGCAACAACAACTGAAGTGCTCGCAGCTAATTAGCATACGTATGTATGTTGCTAGTGCTTATGTATGTATAAGCAGACAACGGTGCGATCAACAAACAGCAACAACAACAGTGTACGTATGCGCCGTTCGCTGTACATACATATGTTTCGTGGATTTCAACTTGCGTTAGTAACAACGGTGAGTGAACAAACATACGCACACACCGCTTATGTGCAGATTTGAAGAAAACGACAAAGCAAAGGTCAAAAACCACCACCGAACAACCGTCGATCAAAACGAATAGCGGAATCAAGAGAACGGCAATATGTAGATATGTATGTATATGTTTATGCACGCATCAATATATTTACACAAATTTTAGTAAATTTTGAATATATTTTTCTTTATTTTTTAATTTTTTCTCGTTAAATGTTTTGCTTCGACTTGTTCTATAAATATAATTAATCAGTGCCGAAACGCAAGGTCTGTTATGTGCAATAAAGGGAGCGGTATTAAATTATGTACATGTATTGATTTCCGTTTTCTATGCACTTTCACCTAAGCACTGACTCGTTTGGGCACTGTTACCTGGTCATCAGAAGAGTCGCTCATTGGCTCAATTCTGGGCATTATACTCCAGATAATTTTCCGCAACAATAGTGGTCCAACTCCAGAGTTCGTCTTCGTCCAGCTCGAAAGGGAACAGCTCCAAGTGATGTTCTGCAACAATAACCCCGAAACCAACACACACGCAAACCAAGCCTCGAAATGTCTAATAATTAGACCGACAACCGCGTAAGAATGTCCCTGCTCGGGCGCCAATGAAAAATCGAGAACTACTTTAAAGTAATAACAAATTGCACGTTCGTGAAATAATACAATTTATTGTTAGACAATCAAAACGCGGAGAGACTGGCAGCGTGCGTGCGGTGTTTTCGATATGCAAATTACAACTGACTCGTCGCTGCCGCCAGCATCACTCCCGAATGCAGTTTTGAGCTTACAGACTAGCTTACAGTATAAGAGAATTCATTTTTACTTAACGCTATCAACTCA
Organism: Drosophila dunni; assembly: GCA_018152125.1. Taxonomy (NCBI): domain Eukaryota; kingdom Metazoa; phylum Arthropoda; class Insecta; order Diptera; family Drosophilidae; genus Drosophila; species Drosophila dunni. The sequence continues at coordinate 16,532 of JAECXC010002334.1, read as the reverse complement.
TTTTTGTCTCTTAACTAATACTTAACTAACATTTCATTATGGTCTTATACTAACTTATGCTATGATCTAAAAATTTTTTTTTTTTATTTTTTTTTTTTTTTTTTTTTGGGAATATTTTTTTTTTTTTTATTTTTTTTATTTTTTTTTTTATTTTTTTTATTTTTTTTTTTTGTGGTTTTTTTTTTTTTTTTTTTTTTTTTTTTTTAAAAACCGGGAGATTTTTTTTGTTTTAGTTGCTTGATTTCAGTCAAGATCTCATTTGCGCTGATTGGACGAAATACTGGTTCGTTGGAGTTTGAAATTGTGAGTAGGTGCTCATTGATGCTGCGTCTGTCGGCCAGAGAGTTCCTCAATATTGGCACGAATCTGCTTTCTAAGTGCTGACTAAATGCGTCAGCTTTCTCATTCGTAGATTTGAACCAGGTGTCTCCAGTGCTGCTTTGATCAGTGAACTTTCGAACGGGAAGATTGGGTGCAGGTTGCCTCTTTATATTGTTGGTCATTCTCCACAGCTTTTGCATATTATATCTGTTGTCAGGGTCAATGGACTCGAGTAATCTTTGTGATCTTTTCTCCTTATGCTGTTTAATTGCTCTCTTAATAGTCGACGACAGATGATTGTAGATCACTTTAGCAGCTGGATTCCTACCATGTGCCAGCATTCTTTTAATAGCGCGTTTAGCATCGATAATTTTAAGGGCATCTCGACTAATCCCATAACAAGCTGCAATGTGTTGTCTGTTCTCTGCGGTGGCGGAGTAGGCAGCAGCATACTTAATATTTCTTTCCAGAATTTTAACGCAATCGTCAATATCAGCACCAGAACGTATCTCAGTGTCCAAGTGGATGTGATTTGTGAGCCAGGACTGAAATTTTTGGATACTTGCAATAGCCGGGAGCAGTTTGCAATTAGAATGAACGATCGGAGGTGAGGTATACAAATGAATTTGGAGTGGCAGATGATCAGAACCAAGCTCATACATTGTTGAAATATTTATTAGGTTGCTGCTGATGCCGCCGTATATACCAAAGTCTATGGCTGATGGAGAATGCCGTGCGTTAAATGGAAAGTGTGTAGGCGACCCAGTGGCCAGAATATTGTAACTGTTTTCTTGCAAGCATTGTAACAGAGCATTTCCTCTCGGACAGGAACGCGCGTTGCCCCACCACGTACTTTTTGCGTTAAAATCTCCAGCAATTAAGAACTTGTTCCCAAGTGAACGAAGTAAATTGTGGAAATTTTCAGGCGTCCAGATGTGCAGTGGCGGTAGATACGTAGACACAATATTAAGAGTGGATCCGTTTTGGAGGGAGACAGCAACAGTAGAGCATTGTATATGCTCTGCAGCATTAGACGGCAAAGCCATGTGTCGGATTTCATGCTTAATGAACACAGCTGATCCACCGCGCCTTCTATTTGATGGGTGATTAGTCGTATACATATCGTATCCTTTGATACTGTACGGTGTCAGCATCAAGGAGGTGCGTTTCTGATATTAACATAATGTCAACTTTATTTGTTGCCACCAGAAATATTTTCAGCTCTGCCGGCTTATTTAGCAGCCCAGCAGCATTCCAAAAGCAGATTTTTAAAAGAGTAAATGCATTGGAAGCTGGGGCTGCAGTGGTACTATGCTAGTGAACTAGACATTTTGTATGCCATTGGCTTGGGTAAAGGCAACAAGGCATGCAGCAACTGAACGAAGGAGCTCAGTCAACTGAGTGATATTTTGAGTAAGATTAGCTATTTCTGTATGTACATTTCTGTTCCTCAATCATCAAATTAGTAATTTTATCCATTTTTTGTATCAGAATGTCTGTTGTATCCTGTTGACGCGCTATCGGAACATTGCGCCGAATACTGAGGCTGCGACTTCGTGTGCTGGATCGTGGAATTTGCTGGTGCTGCTGCTGCTGCTGCGGTGCTGTGACTTGCGACTGTAATGGCTGCTGCATTTGCTGGACGTTCTTTCGAGCTCTTGGCTGTCTCTGCTGTGGTTGCTGCTGTTTCACTAGTTGAGGGCCTTTTGCAACTGCCGCATAACTGATGACTGCTTGTGGATTTGGATTACCTTGTTGGCGTTCTTGTCAAAAAGGCTGGCGAAATACAACTGGTTGCATTGGGCCAAAGTCTGTGCTGTAGTGACTTTTCGACAGAGTTGTTGGGCTGGTTGCTGTGGATTGAACTTGCTGTTGCTGCTGTGTGTTTATGCGCTGCTGCTGTCGAATGATAGGAATACTAGGCATTCCCAGATCACGTAAGATGTTATTGGCACGTTCCACTCCTTGTGGCTCTTTTAGCTTGCACGCTTCTTTGAAAGCTTTGCACCCTTTGTAGCTGGCAACATGCGGACCTTGGCAATTGGCGCATTTTGGAGTTTCATCCATGCTTTTTACGCAGGATGTAGTGGGGTGGCTTCCAGCACACTTCATGCATACAAATGGACGGCGACAATAATTTTTTGTGTGCCCAAATTGCTGACAACGATGACACTGTGAGGCGTCAGTGGCACGAATTGGACGTTCGATAACAATTTGTTGATTACCGATCCGGTTTATTTTCAGAACGTCTGCGACATTTTCGCTGGGCTCGAATTCCACTTCGAACAGGTCAATCGGCTCTTTTGTGAATCGTTTTTTAATTACGTTGACAAATCTAATCTTGAATCCCTTTTCAGCAAAGCGTGTGCGAATCCAATCCATTGGTGTGCTACGGTGCAAATGACGGATGACAGCTCTAAAACCCCGATCTTGCTCAAGCTGGTATGTGTGACATTGGATCTGAGACTCCTGAAAGTGCCTGACTAATTTTCGATACGAATCAATATCGTTGCAGAGAATTCTCATGCCCTGCCTAGTAGGTTTTGTGACGTAATTGTCACCTATAGCACTATTTATAATGTCGAGCAAAACCATGATGTTATCGACTTCAGGCACCAGGATTGGTTTGGGTTTTTCAGCTCTGGAGAACCTGACAGCAGTAGGATTGGTCACATTTCCAGAGGCATTAATGGCAGCAATTCTAGATGTTGTTGGAGTTGCATCGGCTTGAACTAAGTTCGTTTGAGCGGTATTTGCGGCAGTAGTTATTGGCGTGTTTGTATTAGCGAAGCTCGCAATTAGTGCACTAGTTATTGTGCCAGCAGAATTGTCGACTGCGCGTGGTGAACGTGCATTAGTGACTGGAGCGTCCGTTGTTACCATGCCAGTTAATCCAGGCAGTTCATCCTCCTCATATTCATCTATATCCGAAATCTGCATTTCAATTTCTTCAAATTTTGGGGGGGGGGGGGGGGGGGGAAAAGGGGGGGGGGGGGGGAAAAAAAAAGGGGGGGGGGGGGGAGAGGGGGAAAAAGGGGGAAAAAGGGGGAAAAAAAAAAAGCCGTTTGCTGGGTGGGAATGTGTTTGCTAGTTATGTTAGTAAGTTGCACTTGTTTTTGGTGTTCACCATCAGCGAGAAATGCATCTAACTTTAATTGACCTTTGGAAGCAGAAGGTTTATTGATTTTATTTATAGTTGGCTTTGCAACTTTATGAGCAGCCGGCTTAGCAGCTTTGACGGCATTGGTTTTGCTTGGAGCACGAGACGTAGTGGCTTTATTCAACTGGCTAGCTATGGCAGACGATGACTGAATTGGCATTGACACATTTTGCGATAACCCCAAGATGTCAACATCCTCGTTTTCGTCGTCGGAAATAGTAATATTTTTATCCATTTTAGGTTTTAGTGAAAATGTTTGCAAACAAATTTATTAAATAAATAGACAAAAATGTTTCTTTATTTATTTTTATTTATTTGACTTGCGTATGACTTGGCAGTTTGGTACGATAGTCACGTCACTATCACTGGCTTGTAGAATATCCACGTGCAGTTTGTAGCTTTTGCAGAAAAGAGCTTTCGCGCTCTTTGCACTCAGCATGCAAGAGAGCCAACGCCGGTAAGCCGCTGGTATGTGTGTGTGTGTGTTGGCGTGCAAAAACGAAAAGTTAAGTACTTTTATTGTCTGTTTTACACTTTGCATCATATATTGATGCAGAATTTTATGTCACACGCGTGTCGCGCGCACTTGCCAATATTTTGGCTTTGTTTTGGACAACTTATGTCGCAATTAAATCACTTAATCACTTTTTTATACCCTTGCAGAGGGTATATTGTTTTTGTCACGAAGTTTGTAACGCATTGAAGGAGGCTTTTCCGACCATATAAAGTATATATATTCTTGATCAGCATCAACAGCCGAGTCGATATAGCCATGTCCGTCTGTTTCTATGCGAACTAGTCTCTCAGTTTTAAAGCTATCTTAATGAAACTTGGTACAGATGTGTATTCTCTCTGCACGCAGATCATTTGTAAAAATCGGACAGATCGGACTAATATATCATATAGCTCCCATAGGAACAATCGGTCGAAATGCATGAAATGAAATGAAATGTATGAACATTTTCGGTGTCTATTGACCGATTTCAACCAAATTCACGCTATATGCATTTATAATCGTTCTTCGACTGTTGACCAAATTTCATCCAAATCGGACCACTATATCATATAGCTCCCATAGGAACAATCGGTTGAAAATGCTTAGTATGAACATTTTCGGTGTCTATTGACCGATTTCAACGAAATTCACACAGAATGTATTTCTCATTGTCCCCCATCTGTTGACCAAATTTCATCCAAATCGGACCACTATATCATATAGCTTCCATAGGAACAATCGGTTCAAATGCTTAGTATGAACATTTTCGGTGTCTATTGACCGATTTCAACGAAATTCATACATCCCCCATCTGTTGACCAAATTTCAAATCGGACTACTATATCATATAACTAGCATAGAAATAATTGGTTAAAAAAACCAAATTAATGCAATATTCATGACTGCAAGGGTATTTAATCTTCGGCGAGCCGAAGATAACCGTTTTTTCTTGTTTTTGATGTTTTTTTGATTTTTGATGTGTTTTTTTTTTTATACCCTTGCAGAGGGTATATTGTTTTTGTCACGAAGTTTGTAACGCATTGAAGGAGGCGTTTCCGACCATATAAAGTATATATATTCTTGATCAGCATCAACAGCCGAGTCGATATAGCCATGTCCGTCTGTTTCTATGCGAACTAGTCTCTCAGTTTTAAAGCTATCTTAATGAAACTTGGTACAGATGTGTATTCTCTCTGCACGCAGATCATTTGTAAAAATCGGACAGATCGAACTACTATATCATATAGCTCCCATAGGAACAATCGATCGAAATGCATGAAATGAAATGAAATGTATGAACATTTTCGGTGTCTATTGACCGATTTCAACCAAATTCACGCTATATGCATTTATAATCGTTCCTCGACTGTTGACCAAATTTCATCCAAATCGGACCACTATATCATATAGCTCCCATAGGAACAATCGGTTGAAAATGCTTAGTATGAACATTTTCGGTGTCTATTGACCGATTTCAACGAAATTCACACAGAATGTATTTCTCATTGTCCCCCATCTGTTGACCAAATTTCATCCAAATCGGACCACTATATCATATAGCTTCCATAGGAACAATCGGTTTGAAAATGCTTAGTATGAACATTTTCGGTGTCTATTGACCGATTTCAACGAAATTCATACAGAATGTATTTCTCATTGTCCCCCATCTGTTGACCAAATTTCAAATCGGACTACTATATCATATAACTAGCATAGAAATAATTGGTTAAAAAAACCAAATTAATGCAATATTCATGACTGCAAGGGTATTTAATCTTCGGCGAGCCGATGATAACCGTTTTTTATACCCTTGCAGAGGGTATATTGTTTTTGTCACGAAGTTTGTAACGCATTGAAGGAGGCGTTTCCGACCATATAAAGTATATATATTCTTGATCAGCATCAACAGCCGAGTCGATATAGCCATGTCCGTCTGTCCGTCTGTTTCTATGCGAACTAGTCTCTCAGTTTTAAAGCTATCTTAATGAAACTTGGTACAGATGTGTATTCTCTCTGCACGCAGATCATTTGTAAAAATCGGACAGATCGGACTACTATATCATATAGCTCCCATAGGAACAATCGATCGAAATGCATGAAATGAAATGAAATGTATGAACATTTTCGGTGTCTATTGACCGATTTCAACCAAATTCACGCGATATGCATTTATAATCGTTCTTCGACTGTTGACCAAATTTCATCCAAATTGGACCACTATATCATATAGCTCCCATAGGAACAATCGGTTGAAAATGCTTAGTATGAACATTTTCGGTGTCTATTGACCGATTTCAACGAAATTCACACAGAATGTATTTCTTATTGTCCCCCATCCGTTGACCAAATTTCATCCAAATCGGACCACTATATCATATAGCTTCCATAGGAACAATCGGTTCAAATGCTTAGTATGAACATTTTCGGTGTCTATTGACCGATTTCAACGAAATTCATACAGAATGTATTTCTCATTGTCCCCCATCTGTTGACCAAATTTCAAATCGGACTACTATATCATATAACTAGCATAGAAATAATTGGTTAAAAAAACCAAATTAATGCAATATTCATGACTGCAAGGGTATTTAATCTTCGGCGAGCCGAAGATAACCGTTTTTTCTTGTTTTTGATGTTTTTTTGATTTTTGATGTGTTTTTTTTTTTTATACCCTTGCAGAGGGTATATTGTTTTTGTCACGAAGTTTGTAACGCATTGAAGGAGGCGTTTCCGACCATATAAAGTATATATATTCTTGATCAGCATCAACAGCCGAGTCGATATAGCCATGTCCGTCTGTCCGTCTGTTTCTATGCGAACTAGTCTCTCAGTTTTAAAGCTATCTTAATGAAACTTGGTACAGATGTGTATTCTCTCTGCACGCAGATCATTTGTAAAAATCGGACAGATCGGACTACTATATCATATAGCTCCCATAGGAACAATCGATCGAAATGCATGAAATGAAATGAAATGTATGAACATTTTCGGTGTCTATTGACCGATTTCAACCAAATTCACGCTATATGCATTTATAATCGTTCCTCGACTGTTGACCAAATTTCATCCAATTCGGACCACTATATCATATAGCTCCCATAGGAACAATCGGTTGAAAATGCTTAGTATGAACATTTTCGGTGTCTATTGACCGATTTCAACGAAATTCACACAGAATGTATTTCTCATTGTCCCCCATCTGTTGACCAAATTTCATCCAAATCGGACCACTATATCATATAGCTTCCATAGGAACAATCGGTTGAAAATGCTTAGTATGAACATTTTCGGTGTCTATTGACCGATTTCAACGAAATTCATACAGAATGTATTTCTCATTGTCCCCCATCTGTTGACCAAATTTCAAATCGGACTACTATATCATATAACTAGCATAGAAATAATTGGTTAAAAAAACCAAATTAATGCAATATTCATGACTGCAAGGGTATTTAAACTTCGGCGAGCCGATGATAACCGTTTTTTATACCCTTGCAGAGGGTATATTGTTTTTGTCACGAAGTTTGTAACGCATTGAAGGAGGCGTTTCCGACCATATAAAGTATATATATTCTTGATCAGCATCAACAGCCGAGTCGATATAGCCATGTCCGTCTGTCCGTCTGTCCGTCTGTTTCTATGCGAACTAGTCTCTCAGTTTTAAAGCTATCTTAATGAAACTTGGTACAGATGTGTATTCTCTCTGCACGCAGATCATTTGTAAAAATCGGACAGATCGGACTACTATATCATATAGCTCCCATAGGAACAATCGATCGAAATGCATGAAATGAAATGAAATGTATGAACATTTTCGGTGTCTATTGACCGATTTCAACCAAATTCACGCTATATGCATTTATAATCGTTCCTCGACTGTTGACCAAATTTCATCCAAATCGGACCACTATATCATATAGCTCCCATAGGAACAATCGGTTGAAAATGCTTAGTATGAACATTTTCGGTGTCTATTGACCGATTTCAACGAAATTCACACAGAATGTATTTCTCATTGTCCCCCATCTGTTGACCAAATTTCATCCAAATCGGACCACTATATCATATAGCTTCCATAGGAACAATCGGTTGAAAATGCTTAGTATGAACATTTTCGGTGTCTATTGACCGATTTCAACGAAATTCATACAGAATGTATTTCTCATTGTCCCCCCATCTGTTGACCAAATTTCAAATCGGACTACTATATCATATAACTAGCATAGAAATAATTGGTTAAAAAAACCAAATTAATGCAATATTCATGACTGCAAGGGTATTTAATCTTCGGCGAGCCGATGATAACCGTTTTTTATACCCTTGCAGAGGGTATATTGTTTTTGTCACGAAGTTTGTAACGCATTGAAGGAGGCGTTTCCGACCATATAAAGTATATATATTCTTGATCAGCATCAACAGCCGAGTCGATATAGCCATGTCCGTCTGTCCGTCTGTCCGTCTGTTTCTATGCGAACTAGTCTCTCAGTTTTAAAGCTATCTTAATGAAACTTGGTACAGATGTGTATTCTCTCTGCACGCAGATCATTTGTAAAAATCGGACAGATCGGACTACTATATCATATAGCTCCCATAGGAACAATCGATCGAAATGCATGAAATGAAATGAAATGTATGAACATTTTCGGTGTCTATTGACCGATTTCAACCAAATTCACGCTATATGCATTTATAATCGTTCCTCGACTGTTGACCAAATTTCATCCAAATCGGACCACTATATCATATAGCTCCCATAGGAACAATCGGTTGAAAATGCTTAGTATGAACATTTTCGGTGTCTATTGACCGATTTCAACGAAATTCACACAGAATGTATTTCTCATTGTCCCCCCATCTGTTGACCAAATTTCATCCAAATCGGACCACTATATCATATAGCTTCCATAGGAACAATCGGTTGAAAATGCTTAGTATGAACATTTTCGGTGTCTATTGACCGATTTCAACGAAATTCATACAGAATGTATTTCTCATTGTCCCCCATCTGTTGACCAAATTTCAAATCGGACTACTATATCATATAGCTCCCATAGGAACAATCGGTTGAAAATGCTTAGTATGAACATTTTCGGTGTCTATTGACCGATTTCAACGAAATTCACACAGAATGTATTTCTCATTGTCCCCCATCTGTTGACCAAATTTCATCCAAATCGGACCACTATATCATATAGCTTCCATAGGAACAATCGGTTGAAAATGCTTAGTATGAACATTTTCGGTGTCTATTGACCGATTTCAACGAAATTCATACAGAATGTATTTCTCATTGTCCCCCATCTGTTGACCAAATTTCAAATCGGACTACTATATCATATAACTAGCATAGAAATAATTGGTTAAAAAAAACCAAATTAATGCAATATTCATGACTGCAAGGGTATTTAATCTTCGGCGAGCCGATGATAACCGTTTTTTATACCCTTGCAGAGGAAATATATTGTTTTTGTCACGAAGTTTGTAACGCATTGAAGGAGGTGTTTCCGACCATATAAAGTATATATATTCTTGATCAGCATCAACAGCCGAGTCGATATAGCCATGTCCGTCTGTTTCTATGCGAACTAGTCTCTCAGTTTTAAAGCTATCTTAATGAAACTTGGTACAGATGTGTATTCTCTCTGCACGCAGATCATTTGTAAAAATCGGACAGATCGGACTACTATATCATATAGCTCCCATAGGAACAATCGGTCGACATGCATGAAATGAAATGAAATGTATGAACATTTTCGGTGTCTATTGACCGATTTCAACCAAACTCACGCTATATGCATTTATAATCGTTCCTCGACTGTTGACCAAATTTCATCCAAATCGGACCACTATATCATATAGCTCCCATAGGAACAATTGGTTCAAATGCTTAGTATGAACATTTTCGGTGTCTATTGACCGATTTCAACGAAATTCATACAGAATGTATTTCTCATTGTCCCCCATCTGTTGACCAAATTTCAAATCGGACTACTATATCATATAACAAGCATAGAAATAATTGGTTAAAAAAACCAAATTAATGCAATATTCATGACTGCAAGGGTATTTAATCTTCGGCGAGCCGAAGATAACCGTTTTTTCTTGTTTTTGATGTTTTTTTGATTTTTGATGTGTTTTTTTTTTATACCCTTGTTTTTGTCACGAAGTTTGTAACGCATTGAAGGAGGCGTTTCCGACCATATAAAGTATATATATTCTTGATCAGCATCAACAGCCGAGTCGATATAGCCATGTCCGTCTGTCCGTCTGTTTCTATGCGAACTAGTCTCTCAGTTTTAAAGCTATCTTAATGAAACTTGGTACAGATGTGTATTCTCTCTGCACGCAGATCATTTGTAAAAATCGGACAGATCGGACTACTATATCATATAGCTCCCATAGGAACAATCGATCGAAATGCATGAAATGAAATGAAATGTATGAACATTTTCGGTGTCTATTGACCGATTTCAACCAAATTCACGCTATATGCATTTATAATCGTTCCTCGACTGTTGACCAAATTTCATCCAAATCGGACCACTATATCATATAGCTCCCATAGGAACAATCGGTTGAAAATGCTTAGTATGAACATTTTCGGTGTCTATTGACCGATTTCAACGAAATTCACACAGAATGTATTTCTCATTGTCCCCCATCTGTTGACCAAATTTCATCCAAATCGGACCACTATATCATATAGCTTCCATAGGAACAATCGGTTGAAAATGCTTAGTATGAACATTTTCGGTGTCTATTGACCGATTTCAACGAAATTCATACAGAATGTATTTCTCATTGTCCCCCCATCTGTTGACCAAATTTCAAATCGGACTACTATATCATATAACTAGCATAGAAATAATTGGTTAAAAAAACCAAATTAATGCAATATTCATGACTGCAAGGGTATTTAATCTTCGGCGAGCCGATGATAACCGTTTTTTATACCCTTGCAGAGGGTATATTGTTTTTGTCACGAAGTTTGTAACGCATTGAAGGAGGCGTTTCCGACCATATAAAGTATATATATTCTTGATCAGCATCAACAGCCGAGTCGATATAGCCATGTCCGTCTGTCCGTCTGTCCGTCTGTTTCTATGCGAACTAGTCTCTCAGTTTTAAAGCTATCTTAATGAAACTTGGTACAGATGTGTATTCTCTCTGCACGCAGATCATTTGTAAAAATCGGACAGATCGGACTACTATATCATATAGCTCCCATAGGAACAATCGATCGAAATGCATGAAATGAAATGAAATGTATGAACATTTTCGGTGTCTATTGACCGATTTCAACCAAATTCACGCTATATGCATTTATAATCGTTCCTCGACTGTTGACCAAATTTCATCCAAATCGGACCACTATATCATATAGCTTCCATAGGAACAATCGGATGAAAATGCTTAGTATGAACATTTTCGGTGTCTATTGACCGATTTCAACGAAATTCATACAGAATGTATTTCTCATTGTCCCCCATCTGTTGACCAAATTTCAAATCGGACTACTATATCATATAACTAGCATAGAAATAATTGGTTAAAAAAACCAAATTAATGCAATATTCATGACTGCAAGGGTATTTAATCTTCGGCGAGCCGATGATAACCGTTTTTTATACCCTTGCAGAGGAAATATATTGTTTTTGTCACGAAGTTTGTAACGCATTGAAGGAGGTGTTTCCGACCATATAAAGTATATATATTCTTGATCAGCATCAACAGCCGAGTCGATATAGCCATGTCCGTCTGTTTCTATGCGAACTAGTCTCTCAGTTTTAAAGCTATCTTAATGAAACTTGGTACAGATGTGTATTCTCTCTGCACGCAGATCATTTGTAAAAATCGGACAGATCGGACTACTATATCATATAGCTCCCATAGGAACAATCGGTCGACATGCATGAAATGAAATGAAATGTATGAACATTTTCGGTGTCTATTGACCGATTTCAACCAAATTCACGCTATATGCATTTATAATCGTTCCTCGACTGTTGACCAAATTTCATCCAAATCGGACCACTATATCATATAGCTCCCATAGGAACAATTGGTTCAAATGCTTAGTATGAACATTTTCGGTGTCTATTGACCGATTTCAACGAAATTCATACAGAATGTATTTCTCATTGTCCCCCATCTGTTGACCAAATTTCAAATCGGACTACTATATCATATAACAAGCATAGAAATAATTGGTTAAAAAAACCAAATTAATGCAATATTCATGACTGCAAGGGTATTTAATCTTCGGCGAGCCGAAGATAACCGTTTTTTCTTGTTTTTGATGTTTTTTTGATTTTTGATGTGTTTTTTTTTTTTTATACCCTTGCAGAGGGTATATTGTTTTTGTCACGAAGTTTGTAACGCATTGAAGGAGGCGTTTCCGACCATATAAAGTATATATATTCTTGATCAGCATCAACAGCCGAGTCGATATAGCCATGTCCGTCTGTCCGTCTGTTTCTATGCGAACTAGTCTCTCAGTTTTAAAGCTATCTTAATGAAACTTGGTACAGATGTGTATTCTCTCTGCACGCAGATCATTTGTAAAAATCGGACAGATCGGACTACTATATCATATAGCTCCCATAGGAACAATCGATCGAAATGCATGAAATGAAATGAAATGTATGAACATTTTCGGTGTCTATTGACCGATTTCAACCAAATTCACGCTATATGCATTTATAATCGTTCCTCGACTGTTGACCAAATTTCATCCAAATCGGACCACTATATCATATAGCTCCCATAGGAACAATCGGTTGAAAATGCTTAGTATGAACATTTTCGGTGTCTATTGACCGATTTTAAAAAAATTTACACAAAATGTTTTTCTCTTTGTCCCCCATCTGTTGACCAAATTTCATCCAAATCGGACCACTATATCATATAGCTCCCATAGGAACAATCGGTTGAAAATGCTTAGTATGAACATTTTCGGTGTCTATTGACCGATTTCAACGAAATTCACACAGAATGTATTTCTCATTGTCCCCCCATCTGTTGACCAAATTTCATCCAAATCGGACCACTATATCATATAGCTTCCATAGGAACAATCGGTTGAAAATGCTTAGTATGAACATTTTCGGTGTCTATTGACCGATTTCAACGAAATTCATACAGAATGTATTTCTCATTGTCCCCCATCTGTTGACCAAATTTCAAATCGGACTACTATATCATATAACTAGCATAGAAATAATTGGTTAAAAAAACCAAATTAATGCAATATTCATGACTGCAAGGGTATTTAATCTTCGGCGAGCCGATGATAACCGTTTTTTATACCCTTGCAGAGGGTATATTGTTTTTGTCACGAAGTTTGTAACGCATTGAAGGAGGCGTTTCCGACCATATAAAGTATATATATTCTTGATCAGCATCAACAGCCGAGTCGATATAGCCATGTCCGTCTGTCCGTCTGTCCGTCTGTTTCTATGCGAACTAGTCTCTCAGTTTTAAAGCTATCTTAATGAAACTTGGTACAGATGTGTATTCTCTCTGCACGCAGATCATTTGTAAAAATCGGACAGATCGGACTACTATATCATATAGCTCCCATAGGAACAATCGATCGAAATGCATGAAATGAAATGAAATGTATGAACATTTTCGGTGTCTATTGACCGATTTCAACCAAATTCACGCTATATGCATTTATAATCGTTCCTCGACTGTTGACCAAATTTCATCCAAATCGGACCACTATATCATATAGCTTCCATAGGAACAATCGGATGAAAATGCTTAGTATGAACATTTTCGGTGTCTATTGACCGATTTCAACGAAATTCATACAGAATGTATTTCTCATTGTCCCCCCATCTGTTGACCAAATTTCAAATCGGACTACTATATCATATAACTAGCATAGAAATAATTGGTTAAAAAAACCAAATTAATGCAATATTCATGACTGCAAGGGTATTTAATCTTCGGCGAGCCGATGATAACCGTTTTTTATACCCTTGCAGAGGAAATATATTGTTTTTGTCACGAAGTTTGTAACGCATTGAAGGAGGCGTTTCCGACCATATAAAGTATATATATTCTTGATCAGCATCAACAGCCGAGTCGATATAGCCATGTCCGTCTGTTTCTATGCGAACTAGTCTCTCAGTTTTAAAGCTATCTTAATGAAACTTGGTACAGATGTGTATTCTCTCTGCACGCAGATCATTTGTAAAAATCGGACAGATCGGACTACTATATCATATAGCTCCCATAGGAACAATCGGTCGACATGCATGAAATGAAATGAAATGTATGAACATTTTCGGTGTCTATTGACCGATTTCAACCAAATTCACGCTATATGCATTTATAATCGTTCCTCGACTGTTGACCAAATTTCATCCAAATCGGACCACTATATCATATAGCTCCCATAGGAACAATTGGTTCAAATGCTTAGTATGAACATTTTCGGTGTCTATTGACCGATTTCAACGAAATTCATACAGAATGTATTTCTCATTGTCCCCCATCTGTTGACCAAATTTCAAATCGGACTACTATATCATATAACAAGCATAGAAATAATTGGTTAAAAAAACCAAATTAATGCAATATTCATGACTGCAAGGGTATTTAATCTTCGGCGAGCCGAAGATAACCGTTTTTTCTTGTTTTTGATGTTTTTTTGATTTTTGATGTGTTTTTTTTTTTATACCCTTGCAGAGGGTATATTGTTTTTGTCACGAAGTTTGTAACGCATTGAAGGAGGCGTTTCCGACCATATAAAGTATATATATTCTTGATCAGCATCAACAGCCGAGTCGATATAGCCATGTCCGTCTGTCCGTCTGTTTCTATGCGAACTAGTCTCTCAGTTTTAAAGCTATCTTAATGAAACTTGGTACAGATGTGTATTCTCTCTGCACGCAGATCATTTGTAAAAATCGGACAGATCGGACTACTATATCATATAGCTCCCATAGGAACAATCGATCGAAATGCATGAAATGAAATGAAATGTATGAACATTTTCGGTGTCTATTGACCGATTTCAACCAAATTCACGCTATATGCATTTATAATCGTTCCTCGACTGTTGACCAAATTTCATCCAAATCGGACCACTATATCATATAGCTCCCATAGGAACAATCGGTTGAAAATGCTTAGTATGAACATTTTCGGTGTCTATTGACCGATTTCAACGAAATTCACACAGAATGTATTTCTCATTGTCCCCCATCTGTTGACCAAATTTCATCCAAATCGGACCACTATATCATATAGCTTCCATAGGAACAATCGGTTGAAAATGCTTAGTATGAACATTTTCGGTGTCTATTGACCGATTTCAACGAAATTCATACAGAATGTATTTCTCATTGTCCCCCATCTGTTGACCAAATTTCAAATCGGACTACTATATCATATAACTAGCATAGAAATAATTGGTTAAAAAAACCAAATTAATGCAATATTCATGACTGCAAGGGTATTTAATCTTCGGCGAGCCGATGATAACCGTTTTTTATACCCTTGCAGAGGGTATATTGTTTTTGTCACGAAGTTTGTAACGCATTGAAGGAGGCGTTTCCGACCATATAAAGTATATATATTCTTGATCAGCATCAACAGCCGAGTCGATATAGCCATGTCCGTCTGTTTCTATGCGAACTAGTCTCTCAGTTTTAAAGCTATCTTAATGAAACTTGGTACAGATGTGTATTCTCTCTGCACGCAGATCATTTGTAAAAATCGGACAGATCGGACTACTATATCATATAGCTCCCATAGGAACAATCGGTCGAAATGCATGAAATGAAATGAAATGTATGAACATTTTCGGTGTCTATTGACCGATTTCAACCAAATTCACGCTATATGCATTTATAATCGTTCCTCGACTGTTGACCAAATTTCATCCAAATCGGACCACTATATCATATAGCTCCCATAGGAACAATCGGTTGAAAATGCTTAGTATGAACATTTTCGGTGTCTATTGACCGATTTCAACGAAATTCACACAGAATGTATTTCTCATTGTCCCCCATCTGTTGACCAAATTTCAAATCGGACTACTATATCATATAACTAGCATAGAAATAATTGGTTAAAAAAACCAAATTAATGCAATATTCATGACTGCAAGGGTATTTAATCTACGGCGAGCCGATGATAACCGTTTTTTATACCCTTGCAGAGGGTATATTGTTTTTGTCACGAAGTTTGTAACGCATTGAAGGAGGCGTTTCCGACCATATAAAGTATATATATTCTTGATCAGCATCAACAGCCGAGTCGATATAGCCATGTCCGTCTGTCCGTCTGTCCGTCTGTTTCTATGCGAACTAGTCTCTCAGTTTTAAAGCTATCTTAATGAAACTTGGTACAGATGTGTATTCTCTCTGCACGCAGATCATTTTTAAAAAATCGGACAGATCGGACTACTATATCATATAGCTCCCATAGGAACAATCGATCGAAATGCATGAAATGAAATGAAATGTATGAACATTTTCGGTGTCTATTGACCGATTTCAACCAAATTCACGCTATATGCATTTATAATCGTTC
>JAECXC010002333.1:0-16033 GCA_018152125.1 Drosophila dunni | reverse complement strand
ACAAATAAAATAAGTTGAAAAAAAATTTTAAATTGTCGAAATCATAATTATTTTGAAAAAACAAAAAAAATGTGAAAAAATTTTAAATTGTCGAAATCAAGATTAATGCTCTAAATGTGGTGATTCCAAAATGAGGTCCAAAATCGTCTAGGACGACTAGAAACGCCTAAAAATGAAAAAATAAAAAAAGTTAAAAAAAAATTATAAATTTTCCAAATCATAATTATTTTGAAGTAGAGTCAATATAAATGGTATTCCAATTAAAAACCGGTTGAGTTTTCACAGAGAAAATCAAGTTTAATGCTCCTTATGTGGTGATTCCAAATAAGGTCCAAAATCGTCTAAGACGACTAGATACGCCTAAAAATAAAAAACAAAAAAGGTGAAAAAAAATTTTAAATTGTCGAAATCATAATTATTTTGAAGTAGAGTCAATATAAATGGTATTCCAATTAAAAACCGGTTGAGTTTTCACAGAGAAAATCAAGATTAATGCTCTAAATGTGGTGATTCCAAAATAAGGTCCAAAATCGTCTAGGACGCCTAGAAACGCCTAAAAATGAACAAATAAAAAAAGTTGAAAAAAAATTTTAAATTGTCGAAATCATAATTATTTTGAAGTAGAGTCAATATAAATGGTATTCCAATTAAAAACCGGTTGAGTTTTAACAGAGAAAATCAAGATTAATGCTCTTAATGTGGTGATTCCAAAATAAGGTCCAAAATCGTCTAGGACGACTAGAAACGCCTAAAAATGAAAAAAAAATAAAAAAAAGTTGAAAAAAAATTATAAATTGTCCAAATCATAATTATTTTGAAGTAGAGTCAAGATTAATGCACTAAATGTGGTGATTCCAAAATAAGGTACAAAATCGTCTAGGACGCCTAGATACGCCTAAAAATGAACAAATAAAAAAAGTTGAAAAAAAATTATAAATTGTCCAAATCATAATTATTTTGAAGTAGAGTCAATGTAAATGGTATTCCAATTAAAAACCGGTTGAGTTTTCACAGAGAAAATCAAGACTAATGCTCTAAATGTGGTGATTCCAAAATAATGTCTAAAATCGTCTAGGACGACTAGAAACGCCTAAATATGAAAAAAATAAAAAAAGTTAAAAAAAATTATAAATTTTCCAAATCATAATTATTTTGAAGTAGAGTCAATATAAATGGTATTCCAATTAAAAACCGGTTGAGTTTTCACAGAGAAAATCAAGTTTAATGCTCCTTATGTGGTGATTCCAAATAAGGTCCAAAATCGTCTAAGACGACTAGATACGCCTAAAAATGACAAAAATAAAAAAAGTAGAAAAAAATTTTAAATTGTCGAAATCATAATTATTTTGAAGTAGAGTCAATATAAATGGTATTCCAATTAAAAACCGGTTGAGTTTTCACAGAGATAATCAAGATTAATGCTCTTAATGTGGTGATTTCAAAATAAGGTCTAAAATCGTCTAGGACGACTAGAAACGCCTAAAAATGAAAAAAATAAAAAAAGATAAAAAAAAAATTTTAAATTGTGGAAATCATAATTATTTTGAAAAAACAAAAAAAAATGTGAAAAAAATTTTAAATTGTCGAAATCAAGATTAATGCTCTAAATGTGGTGATTCCAAAATATAGTCTAAAATCGTCTAGGACGACTAGAAACGCCTAAAAATGAAAAAATAAAAAAAGTTGAAAAAAAAATTATAAATTGTCCAAATCATAATTATGTTGAAGTAGAGACAATATAAATATTATTCCAATTAAAAACCGGTTGAGTTTTCACAGAGAAAATCAAGACTAATGCTCTAAATGTGGTGATTCCAAAATAAGGTCTAAAATCGTCTAGGACGACTAGAAACGCCTAAAAATGAAAAAAAAAAAAAAAAGTTGAAAAAAATTTTTAAATTGTCGAAATCAAGATTAATGCTCTAAATGTGGTGATTCCAAAATAAGGTCTAAAATCGTCTAGGACGACTAGAAACGCCTAAAAATGAAAAAATTAAAAAAAAAAGATGAAAAAAATTTTAAGTTGTGGAAATCATAATTATTTTGAAGTAGAGTCAATATAAATGGTATTTCAATTAAAAATGGTTGAGTTTTCACAGAGAAAATCAAGATTAATGCTCTAAATGTGGTGATTCCAAAATAAGGTCTAAAATCGTCTAGGACGACTAAAAACGCCTAAAAATGACAAAATAAAAGAAGTAGAAAAAAAATTTTAAATTGTCGAAATCATAATTATTTTGAAGTAGAGTCAATATAAATGGTATTCCAATTAAAAACCGGTTGAGTTTTCACAGAGATAATCAAGATTAATGCTCTTAATGTGGTGATTTCAAAATAAGGTCTAAAATCGTCTAGGACGCCTTGAAACGCCTAAAAATGAAAAAATAAAAAAAGTTAAAAAAAAAAATTTGAAATTGTCGAAATCATAATTATTTTGAAAAAACAAAAAAAAATGTGAAAAAAATTTTAAATTGTCGAAATCAAGATTAATGCTCTAAATGTGGTGATTCCAAAATATAGTCTAAAATCGTCTAGGACGACTAGAAACGCCTAAAAATGAAAAAATAAAAAAAAGTTAAAAAAAAATTATAAATTGTCCAAATCATAATTATGTTGAAGTAGAGACAATATAAATATTATTCCAATTAAAAACCGGTTGAGTTTTCACAGAGAAAATCAAGACTAATGCTCCAAATGTGGTGATTCCAAAATAATGTCTAAAATCGTCTAGGACGACTAGAAACGCCTAAAAATGAAAAAATAAAAAAAGTTAAAAAAAAATATAAATTTTCCAAATCATAATTATTTTGAAGTAGAGTCAATATAAATGGTATTCCAATTAAAAACCGGTTGAGTTTTCACAGAGAAAATCAATTTTAATGCTCCTTATGTGGTGATTCCAAATAAGGTCCAAAATCGTCTGAGACGACTAGATACGCCTAAAAATAAAAAACAAAAAATAAGGTGAAAAAAATTTTAAATTGTCGAAATCATAATTATTTTGAAGTAGAGTCAATATAAATGGTATTCCAATTAAAAACCGGTTAAGTTTTCACAGAGAAAATCAAGATTAATGCTCTAAATGTGGTGATTCCAAAATAAGGTCTAAAATCGTCTGGGACGACTAGAAACGCCTAAAAATGAAAAAAATAAAAAAAGTTGAAAAAAATTTTTTAAATATGTCGAAATCAAGATTAATGCTCTAAATGTGGTGATTCCAAAATGACGTCTAAAATCGTCTAGGACGACTAGAAACGCCTAAAAATGAAAAAAAATAAAAAAAGTTGAAAAAAAATTTTAAATTGTCGAAATCATGATTATTATGAAGTAGAGTCAATATAAATGGTATTTCAATTAAAAACCGGTTGAGTTTTCACAGAGAAAATCAAGATTAATGCTCTAAATGTGGTGATTCCAAAATAAGGTCTTAAATCGTCTAGGACGACTAGAAACGCCTAAAAATGAAAAAAATAAAAAAAGTTGAAAAAAATTTTTAAATTGTCGAAATCAAGATTAATGCTCTAAATGTGGAGATTCCAAAATAAGGTCTAAAATCGTCTAGGACGACTAGAAACGCCTAAAAATGAAAAAATAAAAAAAGATGAAAAAAAATTTTAAGTTGTGGAAATCATAATTATTTTGAAGTAGATTCAATATAAATGGTATTTCAATTAAAAATGGTTGAGTTTTCACAGAGAAAATCAAGATTAATGCTCTAAATGTGGTGATTCCAAAATAAGGTCTAAAATCGTCTAGGACGACTAGAAACGCCTAAAAATGACAAAATAAAAAAAGTAGAAAAAAAATTTTAAATTGTCGAAATCATAATTATTTTGAAGCAGAGTCAATATAAATGGTATTCCAATTAAAAACCGGTTGAGTTTTCACAGAGATAATCAAGATTAATGTTCTTAATGTGGTGATTTCAAAATAAGGTCTAAAATCGTCTAGGACGCCTTGAAACGCCTAAAAACGAAAAAATAAAAAAAGTTAAAAAAAAAAATTTTAAATTGTCGAAATCATAATTATTTTGAAAAAACAAAAAAAAATGTGAAAAAAATTTTAAATTGTCGAAATCAAGATTAATGCTCTAAATGTGGTGATTCCAAAATGAGGTCTAAAATCGTCTAGGACGACTAGAAACGCCTAAAAATGAAAAAATAAAAAAAAAAAAAAAAAAATTATAAATTGTCCAAATCATAATTATTTTGAAGTAGAGACAATATAAATATTATTCCAATTAAAAACCGGTTGAGTTTTCACAGAAAAAATCAAGACTAATGCTCTAAATGTGGTGATTCCAAAATAAGGTCTAAAATCGTCTAGGACGACTAGAAACGCCTAAAAATGAAAAAAATAAAATAAGTTAAAAAATAATTTTAAATTGTCGAAATCAAGATTAATGCTCTAAATGTGGTGATTCCAAAATAAGGTCTAAAATCGTCTAGGACGACTAGAAATGCCTAAAAATGAAAAAATAAAAAAAGTTAAAAAAAAATTATAAATTTTCCAAATCATAATTATTTTGAAGTAGAGTTAATATAAATGGTATTCCAATTAAAAACCGGTTGAGTTTTCACAGAAAAAATCAAGTTTAATGCTCCTTATGTGGTGATTCCAAATAAGGTCCAAAATCGTCTAGGACGACTAGATACGCCTAAAAATAAAAAACAAAAAAAGGTGAAAAAAATTTTAAATTGTCGAAATCATTATTATTTTAAAGTAGAGTCAAATAAATATAAATGGTATTCCAATTAAAAATTAAAAAACCGGTTGAGTTTTCAAAGAGAAAATCAAGATTAATGCTCTTAATTGGGTGGTGATTCCAAAATAAGGTCTAAAATCGTCTAGGACGACTAGAAACGCCTAAAAATGAAAAAAATAAAAAAAGTTGAAAAAAAATTTTAAATTGTCGAAATCATAATTATTTTGAAAAAACAAAAAAAAAAAAAAAAAAAAAGTTGAAAAAAAATTTTAAATTGTCGAAATCAAGATTAATCCTCTAAATGTGGTGATTCCAAAATGAGGTCTAAAATCGTCAAGGACGACTAGAAACGCCTAAAAATGAAAAAAAAAAAATAAGTTAAAAAAAAATTATAAATTGTCCAAATCATAATTATTTTGAAGTAGAGTCAATATAAATGGTATTTCAATTAAAAATCGGTTGAATTTTCACAGACAAAATCAAGATTAATGCTCTTAATGTGGTGATTCCAAAATAAGGTCTAAAATCGTCTAGGACGACTAGAAACGCCTAAAAATGAAAAAAATAAAAAAAAGTTGAAAAAAAATTTTAAATTGTCGAAATCGAGATTAATGCTCTAAATGTGGTGTTTCCAAAATAAGGTCTAAAATCGTCTAGGACGACTAAAAACGCCTAAAAATGAAAAAAATAAAAAAAATTTGGAAAAAAAATTATAAATTGTTCAAATCATAATTATTTTGAAGTAGAGTCAATATAAATGGTATTCCAATTAAAAACCGGTTGAGTTATCACAGAAAAAGTCAAGATTAATGCTCTAAATGTGGTGATTCCAAAATAAGGTGTAAAATCGTTTAGGACGACTAGAAACGCCCAAAAATGAAAAAATAAAAAAAGTTGAAAAAAAATGTTAAATTGTCGAAATCATAATTATTTTGAAGTAGAGTCAATATAAATGGTATTCCAATTAAAAATCGGTTGAGTTTTCACAGAGATAATCAAGATTAATGCTCTTTATGTGGTGATTCCAAAATAAGGTCCAAAATCGTCTAGGACGACTAGAAACGCCTAAAAATGAAAAAAACAAAAAAAGGTGAAAAAAAATTTTAAATTGTCGAAATCATAATTATTATGAAGTAGAGTCAATATAAATGGTATTTCAATTAAAAACCGGTTGAGTTTTCAGAGAGAAAATCAAGATTAATGCTCTTAATGTGGTGATTCCAAAATAAGGTCTAAAATCGTCTAGGACGACTAGAAACGCCTAAAAATGAAAAAATAAAAAAAGTTGAAAAAAAATTTTAAATTGTTGAAATCAAGATTAATCCTCTAAATGTGGTGATTCCAAAATGAGGTCTAAAATCGTCAAGGACGACTAGAAACGCCTAAAAATGAAAAAATAAAATAAGTTAAAAAAAAATTATAAATTGTCCAAATCATAATTATTTTGAAGTAGAGTCAATATAAATGGTATTTCAATTAAAAATCGGTTGAATTTTCACAGACAAAATCAAGATTAATGCTCTTAATGTGGTGATTCCAAAATAAGGTCTAAAATCGTCTAGGACGACTAGAAACGCCTAAAAATGAAAAAAATAAAAAAAGTTGAAAAAAAATTTTAAATTGTCGAAATCGAGATTAATGCACTAAATGTGGTGTTTCCAAAATAAGGTCTAAAATCGTCTAGGACGACTAAAAACGCCTAAAAATGAAAAAATAAAAAAAATTTGGAAAAAAAATTATAAATTGTTCAAATCATAATTATTTTGAAGTAGAGTCAATATAAATGGTATTCCAATTAAAAACCGGTTGAGTTATCACAGAAAAAGTCAAGATTAATGCTCTAAATGTGGTGATTCCAAAATAAGGTGTAAAATCGTTTAGGACGACTAGAAACGCCCAAAAATGAAAAAATAAAAAAAGTTGAAAAAAAATTTTAAATTGTCGAAATCATAATTATTTTGAAGTAGAGTCAATATAAATGGTATTCCAATTAAAAATCTGTTGAGTTTTCACAGAGATAATCAAGATTAATGCTCTAAATGTGGTGATTCCAAAATAAGGTCCAAAATCGTCTAAGACGACTAGAAACGCCTTAAAATGAAAAAATAAAAAAAGTTGAAAAAAAATTATAAATTGTTCAAATCATAATTATTTTGAAGCAGAGTCAATATAAATGGTATTCCAATTAAAAATCGGTTGAGTTTTCACAGAGATAATCAAAATTAATGCTCTTTATGTGGTGATTCCAAAATAAGGTCCAAAATCGTCTAGGACGACTAGAAACGCCTAAAAATGAAAAAACAAAAAAAGGTGAAACAAATTTGAAATTGTCGAAATCATAATTATTTTGAAGTAGAGTCAATATAAATGGTATTCCAATTAAAAACCGGTTGAGTTTGCACAGAGAAAATCAAGATTAATGCTCTAAGTGTTGTGATTCCAAAATAAGGTCTACAATCGTCTAGGACGACTAGAAACGTCTAAAAATGAAAAAATTAAAAAAAGTTGAAAAAAATTTTAAATTGTCGAAATCATAATTATTATAAAGTAGAGTCAATATAAATGGTATTTCAATTAAAATTCGGTTGAGTTTTCACAGAGAAAATCAAGATTAATGCTCTAAATGTGGTGATTCCAAAATAAGGTCCAAAATCGTCTAAGACGACTAGAAACGCCTTAAAATGAAAAAATAAAAAAAGTTGAAAAAAAATTATAAATTGTTCAAATCATAATTATTTTGAAGCAGAGTCAATATAAATGGTATTCCAATTAAAAATCGGTTGAGTTTTCACAGAGATAATCAAAATTAATGCTCTTTATGTGGTGATTCCAAAATAAGGTCCAAAATCGTCTAGGACGACTAGAAACGCCTAAAAATGAAAAAACAAAAAAAGGTGAAACAAATTTGAAATTGTCGAAATCATAATTATTTTGAAGTAGAGTCAATATAAATGGTATTTCAATTAAAAACCGGTTGAGTTTTCACAGAGAAAATCAAGATTAATGCTCTAAATGTGGTGATTCCAAAATAAGGTCCAAAATCGTCTAGGACGCCTTGAAACGCCTAATAATGAAAAAATAAAAAAAGTTGAAAAAAAATTTTAAATTGTCGAAATCATAATTATTTTGAAGTAAAGTCAATATAAATGGTATTCCAATTAAAAACCGGTTGAGTTTTCACAGAGAAAATCAAGATTAATGATCTAAATGTGGTGATTCCAAAATAAGGTCCAAAATCGTCTAGGACGCCTAAAAATGAAAAAACAAAAAAAAAGGTGAACAAAATTTTAAATTGTCGAAATCATAATTATTTTGAAGTAGAGTCAATATAAATGGTATTTCAATTAAAAACCGGTTGAGTTTTCACAGAGAAAATCAAGATTAATGCTCTAAATGTGGTGATTTTAAAATAAGGTCTAAAATCGTCTAGGACGACTAGAAACGCTTAAAAATGACAAAATAAAAATAGTAGAAAAAAAATTTTAAATTGTCGAAATCATAATTATTTTGAGGTAAAGTCAATATAAATGGTATTCCAATTAAAAACCGGTTGAGTTTTCACAGAGATAATCAAGATTAATTAAAATTAAGAAACGCCTAAAAATGAAAAAATAAAAAAAGTTGAAAAAAATTATAAATTGTCCAAATCATAATTATTTTGAAGTAGAGTCAATATAAATGGTATTCCAATTAAAAACCGGTTGAGTTTTCACAGAAAAAATCAAGACTGATGCTCTTAATGTGGTGATTCCAAAATAAGGTCTAAAATCGTCTAGGACGACTAGAAACGCCTAAAAATGAAAAAATAAAAAAAGTTGAAAAAAATTATAAATTGTCCAAATCATAATTATTTTGAAGTAGAGTCAATATAAATGGTATTCCAATTAAAAACCGGTTGAGTTTTCACAGAGATAATCAAGATTAATTAAAATTAAGAAACGCCTAAAAATGAAAAAATAAAAAAAGTTGAAAAAAATTATAAATTGTCCAAATCATAATTATTTTGAAGTAGAGTCAATATAAATGGTATTCCAATTAAAAACCGGTTGAGTTTTCACAGAGAAAATCAAGATTAATGCTCTAAATGTGGTGATTCCAAAATAAGGTCTAAAATCGTCTAGGACGACTAGAAACGCCTAAAAATGAAAAAATAAAAAAGTTGAAAAAAAAAATTATAAATTGTCCAAATCATAATTATTTTAAAGTAGAGTCAATATAAATGGTATTCCAATTAAAAATCGGTTGAGTTTTCACAGAGAAAATTAAGATTAATGCTCTAAATGTGGTGATTCCAAAATAAGGTCTAAAAGCGTCTAGGACTACTAGAAACGCCTAAAAATTAAAAAATAAAAAAAGTTGAAAAAAAATTTTAAATTGTCGAAATCAAGATTAATGCTCTAAATGTGGTGATTCCAAAATAAGGTCTAAAATCGTCTAGGACGACTAGAAACGTCTTAAAATGAAATAATAAAAAAGTTGAAAAAAATTTGAAATTGTCGAAATCATAATTATTTTGAAGTAGAGTCAATATAAATGGTATTCCAATTAAAAACCGGTTGAGTTTTCACAGAGATAATCAAGATTAATGCTCTTAATGTGGTGATTCCAAAATAAGGTCTAAAATCGTCTAGGAGGACTAGAAACGCCTAAAAATGAACAAATAAAAAAAGTTGAAAAAAAATTATAAATTGTCCAAATCATAATTATTTTGAAGTAGAGTCAATATAAATGGTATTCCAATTAAAAACCGGTTGAGTTTTCACAGAGAAAATCAAGACTAATGCTCTTAATGTGGTGATTCCAAAATAAGGTCTAAAATCGTCTAGGACGCCTAGAAACGCATAAAAATGAAAAAACAAAAAAAAAGGTGATAAAAATTTTAAATTGTCGAAATCATAATTATTTTGAAGTAGAGTCAATATAAATGGTATTTCAATTAAAAATCGGTTGAGTTTTCACAGAGAAAATCAAGATTAATGCTCTTAATGTGGAGATTCCAAAATAAGGTCTAAAATCGTCTAGGAGGACTAGAAACGCCTAAAAATGAACAAATAAAAAAAGTTGAAAAAAAAATTATAAATTGTCCAAATCATTATTATTTTGAAGTAGAGTCAATATAAATGGTATTCCAATTAAAAACCGGTTGAGTTTTCACAGAGAAAATCAAGACTAATGCTCTTAATGTGGTGATTCCAAAATAAGGTCTAAAATCGTCTAGGACGCCTAGAAACGCATAAAAATGAAAACACAAAAAAAGGTGAAAAAAATTTTAAATTGTCGAAATCATAATTATTTTGAAGTAGAGTCAATATAAATGGTATTTCAATTAAAAATGGTTGAGTTTTCACAGAGAAAATCAAGATTAATGCTCTTAATGTGGAGATTCCAAAATAAGGTCTAAAATCGTCTAGGACGACTAGAAACGCCTAAAAATGAAAAAATAAAAAAGTTGAAAAAAAATTATAAATTGTCCAAATCATTATTATTTTGAAGTAGAGTCAATATAAATGGTATTCCAATTAAAAACCGGTTGAGTTTTCACAGAGAAAATCAAGACTAATGCTCTTAATGTGGTGATTCCAAAATAAGGTCTAAAATCGTCTAGGACGCCTAGAAACGCCTAAAAATGAACAAATAAAAAAAGTTGAAAAAAAATTTTAAATTGTCGAAATCATAATTATTTTGAAGTAGAGTCAATATAAATGGTATTTCAATTAAAAATGGTTGAGTTTTCACAGAGAAAATCAAGATTAATGCTCTTAATGTGGAGATTCCAAAATAAGGTCTAAAATCGTCTAGGACGACTAGAAACGCCTAAAAATGACAATATATAAAAAGTAGAAAAAAAATTTTAAATGGAAGAAATCATAATTATTTTGAGGTAAAGTCAATATAAATGGTATTCCAATTAAAAACCGGTTGAGTTTTCACAGAGATAATCAAGATTAATGCTCTTAATGTGGTGATTCCAAAATAAGGTCCAAAATCGTCTAGAACGACTAGAAACGCCTAAAAATGAAAAAATAAAAAAATTGAAAAAAAATTATAAATTGTCCAAATCATAATTATTTTGAAGTGGAGACAATATAAATGGTATTCCAATTAAAAACCGGTTGAGTTTTCACAAAGAAAATCAAGATTAATGCTCTTAATATGGTGATTCCAAATTAAGGTCTAAAATCGTCTAGGACGACTAGAAACGCCTAAAAATGACAATATATAAAAAGTAGAAAAAAAATTTTAAATGGAAGAAATCATAATTATTTTGAGGTAAAGTCAATATAAATGGTATTCCAATTAAAAACCGGTTGAGTTTTCACAGAGAAAATCAAGATTAATGCTCTTAATGTGGTGATTCCAAAATAAGGTCTAAAATCGTCTAGGACGACTAGAAACGTCTTAAAATGAAATAATAAAAAAAGTTGAAAAAAAATTTTAAATTGTCGAAATCATAATTATTTTGAAGTAGAGTCAATATAAATGGTATTTCAATTAAAAACCGGTTGAGTTTTTACAAAGAAAATCAAGATTATAGCTCTAAATGTGGTGATTCCAAAATAAGGTCCAAAATCGTCTAGGACGCCTTGAAACGCCTAAAAATGAAAAAACAAAAAAAAAAGGTGAAACAAATTTTAAATTGTCGAAATCATAATTATTTTGAAGTAGAGTCAATATAAATGGTATTTCAATTAAAAATGGTTGAGTTTTCACAGAGAAAATCAAGATTAATGCTCTAAATGTGGAGATTCCAAAATAAGGTCTAAAATCGCCTAGGACGACTAGAAACGCCTAAAAATGACAAAATAAAAAAAGTAGAAAAAAAATTTGAAATTGTCGAAATCATAATTATTTTGAGGTAAAGTCAATATAAATGGTATTCCAATTAAAAACCGGTTGAGTTTTCACAGAGATAATCAAGATTAATGCTCTTAATGTGGTGATTCCAAAATAAAGGTCTAAAATCGTCTAGGAGGACTAGAAACGCCTAAAAATGAACAAATAAAAAAGTTGAAAAAAAATTATAAATTGTCCAAATCATAATTATTTTGAAGTAGAGTCAATATAAATGGTATTCCAATTAAAAACCGGTTGAGTTTTCACAGAGAAAATCAAGACTAATGCTCTTAATGTGGTGATTCCAAAATAAGGTCTAAAATCGTCTAGGACGCCTAGAAACGCATAAAAATGAAAAAACAAAAAAAAAGGTGAAAAAAATTTTAAATTGTCGAAATCATAATTATTTTGAAGTAGAGTCAATATAAATGGTATTTCAATTAAAAATGGTTGAGTTTTCACAGAGAAAATAAAGAATAATGCTCTTAATGTGGAGATTCCAAAATAAGGTCTAAAATCGTCTAGGAGGACTAGAAACGCCTAAAAATGAACAAATAAAAAAAGTTGAAAAAAAATTATAAATTGTCCAAATCATTATTATTTTGAAGTAGAGTCAATATAAATGGTATTCCAATTAAAAACCGGTTGAGTTTTCACAGAGAAAATCAAGACTAATGCTCTTAATGTGGAGATTCCAAAATAAGGTCTAAAATCGTCTAGGACGACTAGAAACGCCTAAAAATGACAATATATAAAAAAGTAGAAAAAAAATTTAAATGGAAGAAATCATAATTATTTTGAGGTAAAGTCAATATAAATGGTATTCCAATTAAAAACCGGTTGAGTTTTCACAGAGATAATTAAGATTAATGCTCTTAATGTGGTGATTCCAAAATAAGGTCTTAAATCGTCTAGGACGACTAGAAACGCCTAAAAATGAAAAAATAAAAAAAGTTGAAAAAAAATTATAAATTGTCCAAATCATAATTATTTTGAAGTAGAGTCAATATAAATGGTATTCCAATTAAAAACCGGTTGAGTTTTCACAAAGAAAATCAAGATTAATGCTCTTAATATGGTGATTCCAAAATAAGGTCTAAAATCGTCTAGGACGACTAGAAACGCCTAAAAATGAAAAAATAAAAAAAATTGAAAGAAAATTTTAAATTGTCGAAATCATAATTATTTTGAAGTAGAGTCAATATAAATGGTATTTCAATTAAAAATGGTTGAGTTTTCACAGAGAAAATCAAGATTAATGCTCTAAATGTGGTGATTCCAAAATAAGGTTTAAAATCGTCTAGGACGACTAGAAACGCCTAAAAATGAAAAAATAAAAAAAGTTGAAAAAAATTATAAATTGTCCAAATCATAATTATTTTGAAGTAGAGTCAATATAAATGGTATTTCAATTAAAAATCGGTTGAGTTTTCACAGAGAAAATCAAGATTAATGCTCTAAATGTGGTGATTCCAAAATAAGGTCCAAAATCGTCTAGGACGACTAGAAACGCCAAAAAATGAAAAAATAAAAAAAGTTGAAAAAAAATTTAAAGTGTCGAAATCATAATTATTTTGAAGTAGAGTCAATATAAATGGTATTTCAATTAAAAATCGGTTGAGTTTTCACAGAGAAAATCAAGATTAATGCTCTTAATATGGTGATTCCAAATGAAGGTCCAAAATCTTCTAGGACGCCTAGAAACGCCTAAAAATGAAAAAATAAAAAAAAGGTGAAAAAAATTTTAAATTGTCGAAATCATAATTATTTTGAAGTAGAGTCAATATAAATGGTATTTCAATTAAAAACCGGTTGAGTTTTCACAAAGAAAATCAAGATTTAAGCTCTTAATGTGGTGATTCCAAAATAAGGTCCAAAATCGTCTAGAACGCCCTGAAACGCCTAAAAATGAAAAAATAAAAAATAAAATAAAAATATAAAC
Organism: Drosophila dunni; assembly: GCA_018152125.1. Classification (NCBI taxonomy): domain Eukaryota; kingdom Metazoa; phylum Arthropoda; class Insecta; order Diptera; family Drosophilidae; genus Drosophila; species Drosophila dunni. The sequence continues at coordinate 2,552 of JAECXC010002333.1, read as the reverse complement.
TGTCGAAATCATAATTATTTTAAAGTAGAGTCAATATAAATGGTATTCCAATTAAAAACCGGTTGAGTTTTCACAGAGAAAATCAAGATTAATGCTCTAAATATGGTGATTCCAAATTAAGGTCTAAAATCGTCTAGGACGACTAGAAACGTCAAAAAATGAAAAAACAAAAAAAAAGGTGAAAAAAATTTTAAATTGTCGAAATCATAATTATTTTGAAGTAGAGTCAATATAAATGGTATTTCAATTAAAAATGGTTGAGTTTTTACAGAGAAAATCAAGATGAATGCTCTTAATGTGGTGATTCCAAAATAATGTCTAAAATCGTCTAGGACGACTAGAAACGCCTAAAAATGACAAAATAAAAAAAGTAGAAAAAAAATTTTAAATTGTCGAAACCATAACTATTTTGAAGTAAAGTCAATATAAATGGTATTCCAATTAAAAACCAGTTGAGTTTTCACAGAGAAAATCAAGACTAATGCTCTTAATGTGGTGATTCCAAAATAAGGTCTAAAATCGTCTAGGACGACTAGAAACGCCTAAAAATGAAAAAAAAAAAAAAAATGTAAAGAAATTATAAATTGTCGAAATCAAGATTAATGCTCTAAATGTGGTGATTCCAAAATAAGGTCTAAAATCGTCTAGGACGACTAGAAACGCCTTAAAAATGACAAAATAAAAAAAGTAGAAAAAAAATTTTAAATTGTCGAAATCATAATTATTTTGAGGTAAAGTCAATATAAATGGTATTCCAATTAAAAACCGGTTGAGTTTTCACAGAGATAATCAGGATTAATGCTCTTAATGTGGTGATTCCAAAATAAGGTCTTAAATCGTCTAGGACGACTAGAAACGCCTAAAAATGACAAAATAAAATTTTAAATTGTCGAAATCATAATTATTTTGAAGTAGAGTCAATATAAATGGTATTCCAATTAAAAACCGGTTGAGTTTTCATAGAGAAAATCAAGTATAATGCTCTAAATATGGTGATTCCAAATTAAGGTCTAAAATCGTCTAGGACGCTTAGAAACGCCGAAAAATGAAAAACAAAAAAAAAAAAAAGGTGAAAAAAATTTTAAATTGTCGAAATCATAATTATTTTGAAGTAGAGTCAATATAAATGGTATTTCAATTAAAAATGGTTGAGTTTTTACAGAGAAAATCAAGATGAATGCTCTAAATGTGGTGATTCCAAAATAATGTCTAAAATAGTCTAGGACGACTAGAAACGCCTAAAAATGACAAAATAAAAAAAGTAGAAAAAAAATTTTAAATTGTCGAAACCATAATTATTTTGAAGTAAAGTCAATATAAATGGTATTCCAATTAAAAACCGGTTGAGTTTTCACAGAGAAAATCAAGACTAATGCTCTTAATGTGGTGATTCCAAAATAAGGTCTAAAATCGTCTAGGACGACTAGAAACGCCTAAAAATGAAAAAATAAAAAAAGTTGAAAAAAAATTATAAATTGTTGAAATCAAGATTAATGCTCTAAATGTGGTGATTCCAAAATAAGGTCCAAAATTGTCTAGAACGCATTGAAACGCCTAAAAATGAAAAAATAAAAAAAGTTGAAAAAAAAATTTTAAATTGTCGAAATCATAATTATTTTAAAGTAGAGTCAATATAAATGGTATTCCAATTAAAAACCGGTTGAGTTTTCACAGAGAAAATCAAGATTAATGCTCTAAATATGGTGATTCCAAATTAAGGTCTAAAATCGTCTAGGACGCTTAGAAACGCCTAAAAATGAAAAAACAAAAAAAAAGGTGAAAAAAATTTTAAATTGTCGAAATCATAATTATTTTGAAGTAGAGTCAATATAAATGGTATTTCAATTAAAAATGGTTGAGTTTTTACAGAGAAAATCAAGACTAATGCTCTTAATGTGGTGATTCCAAAATAAGGTCTAAAATCGTCTAGGACGACTAGAAACGCCTAAAAATGAAAAAATAAAAAAAGTTGAAAAAACATTTTAAATTGTCGAAATCAAGATTAATGCTCTAAATGTGGTGATTCCAAAATAAGGTCTAAAATCTTCTAGGACGACTAGAAACGCCTTAAAAATGACAAAATAAAAAAAGTAGAAAAAAAATTTTAAATTGTCGAAATCATAATTATTTTGAAGTAAAGTCAATATAAATGGTATTCCAATTAAAAACCGGTTGAGTTTTCACAGAGATAATCAAGGTTAATGCTCTTAATGTGGTGATTCCAAATTAAGGTCTAAAATCGTCTAGGACGCTTAGAAACGCCTAAAAATGACAAAATAAAAAAAGTAGAAAAAAAATTTTAAATTGTCGAAATCATAATTATTTTGAAGTAGAGTCAATATAAATGGTATTTCAATTAAAAATGGTTAAGTTTTTACAGAGAAAATCAAGATGAATGCTCTAAATGTGGTGATTCCAAAATAATGTCTAAAATCGTCTAGGACGACTAGAAACGCCTAAAAATGACAAAATAAAAAAAGTAGAAAAAAAATTTTAAATTGTCGAAACCGTAATTATTTTGAAGTAAAGTCTAATATAAATGGTATTCCAAT
>JAECXC010002329.1:0-15152 GCA_018152125.1 Drosophila dunni | reverse complement strand
AGTTTTCACAGAGAAAATCAAGATTTATGCTCTAAATGTGGTGATTCCAAAATAAGGTCTAAAATCGTCTAGGACGCCTGGAAACGCCTAAAAATTAAAAAAATAAAAAAAGTTAAAAAAAAATTATAAATTGTCCAAATCATTATTATTTTGAAGTAGAGTCAATATAAATGGTATTCCAATTAAAAACCGGTTGAGTTTTCAAAAATCAAAATTAATCTAAAATTCAAAATAAGTTAAAAAAAAATTATAAATTGTCCAAATCATAATTATTTTGAAGCTAGAGTCAACTAAAAATGGTATTTAATTAAAAACCGGTTGAAAATTTTCAAAACAAAAAAAGATTTATGCTCTAAATGTGGTGATTCCAAAATAAGGTCTAAAATCGTCTAGGACGCCTAGAAACGCCTAAAAATGAAAAAAAAAAAAATAAAATAAAAAAAAAAAAATTATAAATTGTCCAAATCATTATTATTTTGAAGTAGAGTTAATATAAATGGTATTCCAATTAAAAACCGGTTGAGTTTTCACAGAGAAAATCAAGATTAATGCTCTAAATGTGGTGATTCAAAAATAAGGTCTAAAATCGTCTAGGACGACTAGAAACGCCTAAAAATGAAATAATAAAAAAAGTTGAAAAAAAATTATAAATTGTCCAAATCATTATTATTATGAAGTAGAGTGAATATAAATGGTATTCCAATTAAAAACTGGTGATTCCAAAATAAGGTCTAAAATCGTCTAGGACGACTAGAAACGTCTAAAAATAAAAAAAGTTGAAAAAAAATTTTAAATTGTCGAAATCATAATTATTATGAAGTAGAGTCAATGTAAATGGTATATCAATTAAAAACCGGTTGAGTTTTCACAGAGAAAATCAAGATTAATGCTCTAAATGTGGTGATTCCAAAATAAGGTCTAAAATCGTCTAGGACGACTAGAAACGCCTAAAAATTAAAAAAAAAAAAAAAGTTGAAAAAAAATTTTAAATTGTCGAAATCAAGATTTATGCTCTAAATGTGGTGATTCCAAAATAAGGTCTAAAATCGTCTAGGATGACTAGAAACGCCAAAAAATTAAAAAATAAAATAAGTTAAAAAATAAATTATAAATTGTCCAAATCATTATTATATTGAAGTAGAGTCAATATAAATGGTATTCCAATTAAAAACCGGTTGAGTTTTCACAGAGAAAATCAAGATTAATGCTCTAAATGTGGTGATTCCAAAATAAGGTGTAAAATCGTCTAGGACGACTAGAAACGCCTAAAAATGAAAAAACAAAAAAATGTGAAAAAAATTTTAAATTGTCGAAATCATAATTATTTTGAAGTAGAGTCAATATAAATGGTATTCCAATTAAAAACCGGTTGAGTTTTCACAGAGAAAATCAAGATTAATGCTCTAAATGTGGTGATTCCAAAATAAGGTCTAAAATCGTCTAGGACGACTAGAAACGCCTAAAAATGAAAAAATAAAAAAAGTTGAAAAAAAATTTTAAATTGTCGAAATCAAGATTTATGCTCTTAATGTGGTGATTTCAAAATAAGGTCTAAATTCGTCTAGGACGACTAGAAACGCTTAAAAATGAAAAAAAAAAAAAAAGTGTGAAAAAAATTTTAAATTGTCGAAATCATAATTATTTTGAAGTAGAGTGAATATAAATGGTATTCCAATTAAAAACCGGTTGAGTTTTCACAGAAAAAGTCAAGATTAATGCTCTAAATGTGGTGATTCCAAAATAAGGTGTAAAATCGTTTAGGACGACTAGAAACGCCTAAAAACGAAAAAATAAATAAAGTTGAAAAAAAATTATAAATTGTCCAAATCATAATTATTTTGAAGTAGAGTCAATATAAATGGTATTTCAATTAAAAATCGGTTGAGTTTTCACAGAGAAAATCAAGATTAATGCTCTAAATGTGGTGATTCCAAAATAAGGTCCAAAATCGTCTAGGACGACTAGAAACGCATAAAAATGAAAAATATAAAAAGTTAAAAAAAAATTTTAAATTGTCGAAATCATAATTATTTTGAAGTAGAGTCAATACAAATGGTATTTCAATTAAAAACCGGTTGAGTTTTCACAGAGAAAATCAAGATTAATGCTCTTAGTGTGGTGATTCCAAATTAAGGTCTAAAATCGTCTAGGACGCCTAGAAACGCCTAAAAATGAAAAAACAAAAAAAAGGTGAAAAAAATTTTAAATTGTCGAAATCATAATTATTTTGAAGTAGAGTAAATATAAATGGTATTTCAATTAAAAATCGGTTGAGTTTTCACAAAGATAATCAAGATTAATGCTCTTTATGTGGTGATTCCAAAATAAGGTCTAAAATCGTCTAGGACGACTAGAAACGCCTAAAAATGAAAAAAAAAAATTTTAAATCAAAAAAAAAGTTAAAAAAAAAAATTTAAATTGTCGAAATCAAGATTTATGCTCTAAATGTGGTGATTCCAAAATAAGGTCTAAAATCGTCTAGGATGACTAGAAACGCCTAAAAATGAAAAAATAAAATAAGTTAAAAAAAAATTATAAATTGTCCAAATCATTATTATTTTGAAGTAGAGTCAATATAAATGGTATTCCAATTAAAAACCGGTTGAGTTTTCACAGAAAAAATCAAGATTAATGCTCTAAATGTGGTGATTCCAAAATAAGGTCTAAAACCGTCTAGGACGACTAGAAACGCCTAAAAATGAAAAAAATAAAAAAAGTTGAAAAAAAATTTTAAATTGTCGAAATCAAGATTTATGCTCTTAATGTGGTGATTCCAAAATAAGGTGTAAAATCGTTTAGGACGACTAGAAACGCCTAAAAACAAAAAATAAATAAAGTTGAAAAAAATTATAAATTGTCCAAATCATAATTATTTTGAAGTAGAGTCAATATAAATGGTATTTCAATTAAAAATCGGTTGAGTTTTCACAGAGAAAATCAAGATTAATGCTCTAAATGTGGTGATTCCAAAATAAGGTCCAAAATCGTCTAGGACGACTAGAAACGCCTAAAAATGAAAAAATACAAAAAGTTAAAAAAAAAATTTTAAATTGTCGAAATCATAATTATTTTGAAGTAGAGTCAATACAAATGGTATTTCAATTAAAAACCGGTTGAGTTTTCACAGAGAAAATCAAGATTAATGCTCTAAATGTGGTGATTCCAAATTAAGGTCTAAAATCGTCTAGGACGCCTAGAAACGCCTAAAAATGAAAAAAACAAAAAAAAGGTGAAAAAAATTTTAAATTGTCGAAATCATAATTATTTTGAAGTAGAGTCAATATAAATGGTATTTCAATTAAAAATCGGTTGAGTTTTCACAAAGATAATCAAGATTAATGCTCTTTATGTGGTGATTCCAAAATAAGGTCTAAAATCGTCTAGGACGCCTAGAAACGCCTAAAAATGAAAAAACAAAAAAAAAAGGTGAAAAAAAATTTTAAATTGTCGAAATCATAATTATTTTGAAGTAGAGTCAATATAAATGGTATTTCAATTAAAAATCGGTTGAGTTTTCACAGAGAAAATCAAGATTAATGCTCTAAATGTGGTGATTCCAAAATAAGGTCCAAAATCGTCTAGGACGACTAGAAACGCATAAAAATGAAAAATATAAAAAGTTAAAAAAAAATTTTAAATTGTCGAAATCATAATTATTTTGAAGTAGAGTCAATACAAATGGTATTTCAATTAAAAACCGGTTGAGTTTTCACAGAGAAAATCAAGATTAATGCTCTTAGTGTGGTGATTCCAAATTAAGGTCTAAAATCGTCTAGGACGCCTAGAAACGCCTAAAAATGAAAAAACAAAAAAAAGGTGAAAAAAATTATAAATTGTCGAAATCATAATTATTATGAAGTAGAGTGAATATAAATGGTATTCCAATTAAAAACTGGTGATTCCAAAATAAGGTCCAAAATCGTCTAGGACGACTAGAAACGTCTAAAAATGAAAAAATAAAAAAAGTTGAAAAAAAATTTTAAATTGTCGAAATCATAATTATTATGAAGTAGAGTCAATATAAATGGTATATCAATTAAAAGCCGGTTGAGTTTTCACAGAGAAAATCAAGATTAATGCTCTAAATGTGGTGATTCCAAAATAAGGTCTAAAATCGTCTAGGACGACTAGAAACGCCTAAAAATGAAAAAAATAAAAAAAGTTGAAAAAAAATTTTAAATTGTCGAAATCAAGATTTATGTTTTAAATGTGGTGATTCCAAAATAAGATCTAAAATCGTCTAGGATGACTAGAAACGCCTAAAAATGAAAAAAATAAAATAAGTTAAAAAAAAATTATAAATTGTCCAAATCATTATTATTTTGAAGTAGAGTCAATATAAATGGTATTTCAATTAAAAATGGTTGAGTTTTCACAGAGAAAATCAAGATTAATGCTCTAAATGTGGTGATTCCAAAATAAGGTCTAAAATCGTCTAGGACGACTAGAAACGCCTAAAAATGACAAAATAAAAAATGTAGAAAAAAAATTTTAAATTGTCGAAATCATAATTATTTTGAAGTAAAGTCAATATAAATGGTATTCCAATTAAAAACCGGTTGAGTTTGCACAGAGATAATTAAGATTAATGCTCTTAATGTGGTGATTCCAAAATAAGGTCTAAAATCGTCTAGGACGACTAGAAACGCCTAAAAATGAAAAAAATAAAAAAAGTTGAAAAAAAATTTTAAATTGTCGAAATCAAGATTTATGCTCTAAATGTGGTGATTCCAAAATAAGGTCTAAAATCGTCTAGGATGACTAGAAACGCCTAAAAATGAAAAAAATAAAATAAGTTAAAAAAAAATTATAAATTGTCCAAATCATTATTATTTTGAAGTAGAGTCAATTTAAATGGTATTTCAATTAAAAATGGTTGAGTTTTCACAGAGAAAATCAAGATTAATGCTCTAAATGTGGTGATTCCAAAATAAGGTCTAAAATCGTCTAGGACGACTAGAAACGCCTAAAAATGAAATAATAAAAAAAGTTAAAAGAAAATTATAAATTGTCCAAAATATAATTATTATGAAGTAGAGTGAATATAAATGGTATTCCAATTAAAAACTGGTGATTCCAAAATAAGGTCCAAAATCGTCTAGGACGAGTAGAAACGTCTAAAAATGAATAAATAAAAAAAGTTGAAAAAAAATTTTAAATTGTCGAAATCATAATTATTATGAAGTAGAGTCAATATAAATGGTATATCAATTAAAAACCGGTTGAGTTTTCACAGAGAAAATCAAGATTAATGCTCTAAATGTGGTGATTCCAAAATAAGGTCTAAAATCGTCTAGGACGACTAGAAACGCCTAAAAATGAAAAAAATAAAAAAAGTTGAAAAAAAATTTTAAATTGTCGAAATCAAGATTTATGCTCTAAATGTGGTGATTCCAAAATAAGGTCTAAAATCGTCTAGGATGACTAGAAACGCCTAAAAATGAAAAAAATAAAATAAGTTAAAAAAAAATTATAAATTGTCGAAATCATAATTATTTTGAAGAAGAGTCAATATAAATGGTATATCAATTAAAAACCGGTTGAGTTTTCACAGAGAAAATCAAGATTAATGCTCTAAATGTGGTGATTCCAAAATAAGGTCTAAAATCGTCTAGGACGACTAGAAACGCCTAAAAATGAAAAAAATAAAAAAAGTTAAAAAAAAATTTTAAATTGTCGAAATCAAGATTTATGCTCTAAATGTGGTGATTCCAAAATAAGGTCTAAAATCGTCTAGGATGACTAGAAACGCCTAAAAATGAAAAAAATAAAATAAGTTAAAAAAAAATTATAAATTGTCGAAATCATAATTATTTTGAAGTAGAGTCAATATAAATGGTATATCAATTAAAAACCGGTTGAGTTTTCACAGAAAAAATCAAGATTAATGCTCTAAATGTGGTGATTCCAAAATAAGGTCTAAAATCGTCTAGGACGACTAGAAACGCCTAAAAATGAAAAAAATAAAAAAAGTTGAAAAAAAATTTTAAATTGTCGAAATCATAATTATTTTGAAGTAGAGTCAATATAAATGGTATTTCAATTAAAAATCGGTTGAGTTTTCACAAAGATAATCAAGATTAATGCTCTTTATGTGGTGATTCCAAAATAAGGTCCAAAATCGTCTAGGACGACTAGAAACGCCTAAAAATGAAAAAACAAAAAAAGGTTGAAAAAATTTTAAATTGTCGAAATCATAATTATTTTGAAGTAGAGTCAATATAAATGGTATTTCAATTAAAATTCGGTTGAGTTTTCACAGAGAAAATCAAGATTAATGCTCTAAATGTGGTGATTCCAAAATAAGGTCCAAAATCGTCTAGGACGACTAGAAACGTCTAAAAATGAAAAAATAAAAAAAGTTGAAAAAAAATTTTAAATTGTCGAAATCATAATTATTATGAAGTAGAGTCAATATAAATGGTATATCAATTAAAAGCCGGTTGAGTTTTCACAGAGAAAATCAAGATTAATGCTCTAAATGTGGTGATTCCAAAATAAGGTCTAAAATCGTCTAGGACGACTAGAAACGCCTAAAAATGAAAAAAATAAAAAAAGTTGAAAAAAAATTTTAAATTGTCGAAATCAAGATTTATGTTTTAAATGTGGTGATTCCAAAATAAGGTCTAAAATCGTCTAGGATGACTAGAAACGCCTAAAAATGAAAAAAAATAAAATAAGTTAAAAAAAAATTATAAATTGTCCAAATCATTATTATTTTGAAGTAGAGTCAATATAAATGGTATTTCAATTAAAAATGGTTGAGTTTTCACAGAGAAAATCAAGATTAATGCTCTAAATGTGGTGATTCCAAAATAAGGTCTAAAATCGTCTAGGACGACTAGAAACGCCTAAAAATGACAAAATAAAAAATGTAGAAAAAAAAATTTTAAATTGTCGAAATCATAATTATTTTGAAGTAAAGTCAATATAAATGGTATTCCAATTAAAAACCGGTTGAGTTTGCACAGAGATAATTAAGATTAATGCTCTTAATGTGGTGATTCCAAAATAAGGTCTAAAATCGTCTAGGACGACTAGAAACGCCTAAAAATGAAAAAAATAAAAAAAGTTGAAAAAAATTTTAAATTGTCGAAATCAAGATTTATGCTCTAAATGTGGTGATTCCAAAATAAGGTCTAAAATCGTCTAGGATGACTAGAAACGCCTAAAAATGAAAAAAAAAAAAATAAGTTAAAAAAAAATTATAAATTGTCCAAATCATTATTATTTTGAAGTAGAGTCAATTTAAATGGTATTTCAATTAAAAATGGTTGAGTTTTCACAGAGAAAATCAAGATTAATGCTCTAAATGTGGTGATTCCAAAATAAGGTCTAAAATCGTCTAGGACGACTAGAAACGCCTAAAAATGAAATAATAAAAAAAGTTAAAAGAAAATTATAAATTGTCCAAATTATAATTATTATGAAGTAGAGTGAATATAAATGGTATTCCAATTAAAAACTGGTGATTCCAAAATAAGGTCCAAAATCGTCTAGGACGAGTAGAAACGTCTAAAAATGAATAAATAAAAAAAGTTGAAAAAAAATTTTAAATTGTCGAAATCATAATTATTATGAAGTAGAGTCAATATAAATGGTATATCAATTAAAAACCGGTTGAGTTTTCACAGAGAAAATCAAGATTAATGCTCTAAATGTGGTGATTCCAAAATAAGGTCTAAAATCGTCTAGGACGACTAGAAACGCCTAAAAATGAAAAAAATAAAAAAAGTTGAAAAAAAATTTTAAATTGTCGAAATCAAGATTTATGCTCTAAATGTGGTGATTCCAAAATAAGGTCTAAAATCGTCTAGGACGACTAGAAACGCCTAAAAATGACAAAATAAAAAATGTAGAAAAAAAATTTTAAATTGTCGAAATCATAATTATTTTGAAGTAAAGTCAATATAAATGGTATTCCAATTAAAAACCGGTTGAGTTTGCACAGAGATAATCAAGATTAATGCTCTTAATGTGGTGATTCCAAAATAAGGTCTAAAATCGTCTAGGACGACTAGAAACGCCTAAAAATGAAAAAAATAAAAAAAGTTGAAAAAAAAATTTAAATTGTCGAAATCAAGATTTATGCTCTAAATGTGGTGATTCCAAAATAAGGTCTAAAATCGTCTAGGATGACTAGAAACGCCTAAAAATGAAATAAATAAAAAAAGTTAAAAAAAAATTATAAATTGTCCAAATTATAATTATTATGAAGTAGAGTGAATATAAATGGTATTCCAATTAAAAACTTTAAAAAAATCAAATTAATGCTCTAAATGTGGTGATTCCAAAATAAGGTCCAAAATCGTCTAGGACGACTAGAAACGCCTAAAAATGAAAAAAATAAAATAAGTTAAAAAAAAATTTATAAATTGTCCAAATCATTATTATTTTGAAGTAGAGTCAATATAAATGGTATTCCAATTAAAAACCGGTTGAGTTTTCACAGAGAAAATCAAGATTAATGCTCTAAATGTGGTGATTCCAAAATAAGGTCTAAAATTGTCTAGGACGACTAGAAACGCCTAAAAATGAAAAAAATAAAAAAAAGTTGAAAAAAAAATTTTTAAATTGTCGAAATCATAATTATTTTGAAGTAGAGTCAATATAAATGGTATTTCAATTAAAAATCGGTTGAGTTTTCACAAAGATAATCAAGATTAATGCTCTAAATGTGGTGATTCCAAAATAAGGTGCAAAATCGTCTAGGACGACTAGAAACGCCTAAAAATGAAAAAAAAAAAAAAAGGTGAAAAAAAATTTTAAATTGTCGAAATCATAATTATTTTGAAGTAGAGTCAATATAAATGGTATTTCAATTAAAAACCGGTTGAGTTTGCACAGAGAAAATCAAGATTAATGCTCTAAATGTGGTGATTCCAAAATAAGGTCTAAAATCGTCTAGGACGACTAGAAACGTCTAAAAATGAAAAAATAAAAAAAGTTGAAAAAAAATTTTAAATTGTCGAAATCATAATTATTATGAAGTAGAGTCAATATAAATGGTATATCAATTAAAAACCGGTGAGTTTTCACAGAGAAAATCAAGATTAATGCTCTAAATGTGGTGATTCCAAAATAAGGTGCAAAATCGTCTAGGACGACTAGAAACGCCTAAAAATGAAAAAACAAAAAAAGGTGAAAAAAATTTTAAATTGTCGAAATCATAATTATTTTGAAGTAGAGTCAATATAAATGGTATTTCAATTAAAAACCGGTTGAGTTTGCACAGAGAAAATCAAGATTAATGCTCTAAATGTGGTGATTTCAAAATAAGGTCTAAAATCGTCTAGGACGACTAGAAACGCCTAAAAATGACAAAATAAAAAATGTAGAAAAAAAATTTTAAATTGTCGAAATCATAATTATTTTGAAGTAAAGTCAATATAAATGGTATTCCAATTAAAAACCGGTTGAGTTTGCACAGAGATAATTAAGATTAATGCTCTTAATGTGGTGATTCCAAAATAAGGTCTAAAATCGTCTAGGACGACTAGAAACGCCTAAAAATAAAAAAAATAAAAAAAGTTGAAAAAAAATTTTAAATTGTCGAAATCAAGATTTATGCTCTAAATGTGGTGATTCCAAAATAAGGTCTAAAATCGTCTAGGATGACTAGAAACGCCTAAAAATGAAAAAAATAAAATAAGTTAAAAAAAAAATTATAAATTGTCCAAATCATTATTATTTTGAAGTAGAGTCAATTTAAATGGTATTTCAATTAAAAATCGGTTGAGTTTTCACAGAGAAAATCAAGATTAATGCTCTAAATGTGGTGATTCCAAAATAAGGTCTAAAATCGTCTAGGACGACTAGAAACGCCTAAAAATGAAATAATAAAAAAAAGTTAAAAAAAAATTATAAATTGTCCAAATCATAATTATTATGAAGTAGAGTGAATATAAATGGTATTCCAATTAAAAACTGGTGATTCCAAAATAAGGTCCAAAATCGTCTAGGACGACTAGAAACGCCTAAAAATGAAAAAAATAAAATAAGTTAAAAAAAAATTATAAATTGTCCAAATCATTATTATTTTGAAGTAGAGTCAATATAAATGGTATTCCAATTAAAAACCGGTTGAGTTTTCACAGAGAAAATCAAGATTAATGCTCTAAATGTGGTGATTCCAAAATAAGGTGTAAAATTGTCTAGGACGACTAGAAACGCCTAAAAATGAAAAAATAAAAAAAAGTTGAAAAAAAAATTTTAAATTGTCGAAATCATAATTATTTTGAAGTAGAGTCAATATAAATGGTATTTCAATTAAAAATCGGTTGAGTTTTCACAAAGATAATCAAGATTAATGCTCTAAATGTGGTGATTCCAAAATAAGGTGCAAAATCGTCTAGGACGACTAGAAACGCCTAAAAATGAAAAAACAAAAAAAGGTGAAAAAAAATTTTAAATTGTCGAAATCATAATTATTTTGAAGTAGAGTCAATATAAATGGTATTTCAATTAAAAACCGGTTGAGTTTGCACAGAGAAAATCAAGATTAATGCTCTAAATGTGGTGATTCCAAAATAAGGTCTAAAATCGTCTAGGACGACTAGAAACGCCTAAAAATGAAAAAATAAAAAAAAAATTTTTGAAAAAAAATTTTAAATTGTCGAAATCAAGATTTATGCTCTAAATGTGGTGATTCCAAAATAAGGTCTAAAATCGTCTAGGATGACTAGAAACGCCTAAAAATGAAAAAAAAAAATAAGTTTAAAAAAATTATAAATTGTCCAAATCAATAAATAAAATAAGTTAAAAAAAAATTATAAATTGTCCAAATCATTATTATTTTGAAACGGAGTCAATATAAATGGTATTTCAATTAAAAATGGTTGAGTTTTCACAGAGAAAATCAAGATTAATGCTCTAAATGTGGTGATTCCAAAATAAGGTCTAAAATCGTATAGGACGACTAGAAACGCCTAAAAATGACAAAATAAAAAATGTAGAAAAAAAATTTTAAATTGTCGAAATCATAATTATTTTGAAGTAAAGTCAATATAAATGGTATTCCAATTAAAAACCGGTTGAGTTTTCACAGAGATAATCAAGATTAATGCTCTTAATGTGGTGATTCCAAAATATGGTCTAAAATCGTCTAGGACGACTAGAAACGCCTAAAAATGAAAAAAATAAAAAAAGTTGAAAAAAAATTTTAAATTGTCGAAATCAAGATTTATGCTCTAAATGTGGTGATTCCAAAATAAGGTCTAAAATCGTCTAGGATGACTAGAAACGCCTAAAAATGAAAAAAATAAAATAAGTTAAAAAAAAATTATAAATTGTCCAAATCATTATTATTTTGAAGTAGAGTCAATTTAAATGGTATTTCAATTAAAAATGGTTGAGTTTTCACAGAGAAAATCAAGATTAATGCTCTAAATGTGGTGATTCCAAAATAAGGTCTAAAATCGTCTAGGACGACTAGAAACGCCTAAAAATGAAAAAAATAAAAAAAGTTGAAAAAAAATTTTAAATTGTCGAAATCAAGATTTATGCTCTAAATGTGGTGATTCCAAAATAAGGTCTAAAATCGTCTAGGATGACTAGAAACGCCTAAAAATGAAAAAAATAAAATAAGTTAAAAAAAAATTATAAATTGTCCAAATCATTATTATTTTGAAGTAGAGTCAATTTAAATGGTATTTCAATTAAAAATGGTTGAGTTTTCACAGAGAAAATCAAGATTAATGCTCTAAATGTGGTGATTCCAAAATAACGTCTAAAATCGTCTACGAAATAATAAAAAAAGTTAAAAAAAAATTATAAATTGTCCAAATTATAATTATTATGAAGTAGAGTGAATATAAATGGTATTCCAATTAAAAACTGGTGATTCCAAAATAAGGTCCAAAATCGTCTAGGACGACTAGAAACGTCTAAAAATGGAAAAATAAAAAAAGTTGAAAAAAATTTTAAATTGTCGAAATCATAATTATTATGAAGTAGAGTCAATATAAATGGTATTCCAATTAAAAACCGGTTGAGTTTTCACAGATAAAATCAAGATTAATGCTCTAAATGTGGTGATTCCAAAATAAGGTCTAAAATCGTCTAGGACGACTAGAAACGCCTAAAAATGAAAAAAATAAAAAAAGTTGAAAAAAATTTTAAATTGTCGAAATCAAGATTTATGCTCTAAATGTGGTGATTCCAAAATAAGGTCTAAAATCGTCTAGGACGACTAGAAACGCCTAAAAATGACAAAATAAAAAATGTAGAAAAAAAATTTTAAATTGTCGAAATCATAATTATTTTGAAGTAAAGTCAATATAAATGGTATTCCAATTAAAAACCGGTTGAGTTTGCACAGAGATAATCAAGATTAATGCTCTTAATGTGGTGATTCCAAAATAAGGTCTAAAATCGTCTAGGACGACTAGAAACGCCTAAAAATTAAAAAAATAAAAAAAGTTGAAAAAAAATTTTTAAATTGTCGAAATCAAGATTTATGCTCTAAATGTGGTGATTCCAAAATAAGGTCTAAAATCGTCTAGGACGACTAGAAACGCCTAAAAATGAAAAAAATAAAATAAGTTAAAAAAAAATTATAAATTGTCCAAATCATTATTATTTTGAAGTAGAGTCAATTTAAATGGTATTTCAATTAAAAATGGTTGAGTTTTCACAGAGAAAATCAAGATTAATGCTCTAAATGTGGTGATTCCAAAATAAGGTCTAAAATCGTCTAGGACGACTAGAAACGCCTAAAAATGAAATAATAAAAAAAGTTAAAAAAAAATTATAAATTGTCCAAATTATAATTGTTATGAAGTAGAGTGAATATAAATGGTATTCCAATTAAAAACTGGTGATTCCAAAATAAGGTCCAAAATCGTCTAGGACGACTAGAAACGCCTAAAAATGAAAAAATAAAATAAGTTAAAAAAAAATTATAAATTGTCCAAATCATTATTATTTTGAAGTAGAGTCAATATAAATGGTATTCCAATTAAAAACCGGTTGAGTTTTCACAGAGAAAATCAAGATTAATGCTCTAAATCTGGTGATTCCAAAATAAGGTCTAAAATCGTCTAGGACGACTAGAAACGCCTAAAAATGAAAAAAATAAAAAAAGTTGAAAAAAAATTGTAAATTGTCGAAATCAAGATTTATGCTCTAAATGTGGTGATTCCTAAATAAGGTCTAAAATCGTCTAGGATGACTAGAAACGCCTAAAAATGAAAAAATAAAAATAAGTTAAAAAAAATTATAAATTGTCCAAATCATTATTATTTTGAAGTAGAGTCAATATAAATGGTATTCCAATTAAAAACCGGTTGAGTTTTCACAGAGAAAATCAAGATTAATGCTCTTAATGTGGTGATTCCAAAATAAGGTGTAAAATCGTCTAGGACGACTAAAAACGCCTAAAAATGAAATAATAAAAAAAGTTGAAAAAAAATTTTAAATTGTCGAAATCATAATTATTATGAAGTAGAGTCAATATAAATGGTATATCAATTAAAAACCGGTTGAGTTTTCACAGAGAAAATCAAGATTAATGCTCTAAATGTGGTGATTCCAAAATAAGGTCTAAAATCGTCTAGGACGACTAGAAACGCCTAAAAATGAAAAAATAAAAAAAGTTGAAAAAAAATTTTAAATTGTCGAAATTATAATTATTTTGAAGTAGAGTCAATATAAATGGTATTTCAATTAAAAATCGGTTGAGTTTTCACAAAGATAATCAAGATTAATGCTCTTTATGTGGTGATTCCAAAATAAGGTCCAAAATCGTCTAGGACGACTAGAAACGCCTAAAAATTAAAAAAAAAAAAAGGTGAAAAAAATTTTAAATTGTCGAAATCATAATTATTTTGAAGTAGAGTCAATATAAATGGTATTTCAATTAAAAACCGGTTGAGTTTGCACAGAGAAAATCAAGATTAATGCTCTAAATGTGGTGTTTCTAAAATAAGGTCTAAAATCGTCTAGGACGACTAGAAACGCCTAAAAATGAAAAAAATAAAAAAAGTTGAAAAAAAATTTTAAATTGTCGAAATCAAGATTTATGCTCTAAATGTGGTGATTCCAAAATAAGGTCTAAAATCGTCTAGGATGACTAGAAACGCCTAATGAAATGAAAAAATAAAAATAAGTTAAAAAAAATAAAAAATTTTTTTTTTTTTTCATTATTTTTTTTTTTTTGGTAGAGTCATTATAAATGGTCATATCAATTAAAAACGGTTGAGTTTTCACAGAGAAAATCAAGATTAATGCTCTCAAAATGAAAACTGGTGATTCCAAAATAAGGTCCAAAATCGTCTAGGACGACTAGAAACGTCTAAAAATGAAAAAATAAAAAAAAGTTGAAAAAAAATTTTAAATTGTCGAAATCATAATTATTATGAAGTAGAGTCAATATAAATGGTATATCAATTAAAAACCGGTTGAGTTTTCACAGAGAAAATCAAGATTAATGCTCTAAATGTGGTGATTCCAAAATAAGGTCTAAAATCGTCTAGGACGACTAGAAACGCCTAAAAATGAAAAAAATAAAAAAAGTTGAAAAAAAATTTTAAATTGTCGAAATCAAGATTTATGCTCTAAATGTGGTGATTCCAAAATAAGGTCTAAAATCGTCTAGGATGACTAGAAACGCCTAAAAATGAAAAAAATAAAATAAGTTAAAAAAAAATTATAAATTGTCCAAATCATTATTATTTTGAAGTAGAGTCAATATAAATGGTATTCCAATTAAAAACCGGTTGAGTTTTCACAGAGAAAATCAAGATTAATGCTCTAAATGTGGTGATTCCAAAATAAGGTGTAAAATCGTCTAGGACGACTAAAAACCCCTAAAAATGAAATAATAAAAAAAGTTGAAAAAAAATTTTAAATTGTCGAAATCATAATTATTATGAAGTAGAGTCAATATAAATGGTATATTAATTAAAAACCGGTTGAGTTTTCACAGAGAAAATCAAGATTAATGCTCTAAATGTGGTGATTCCAAAATAAGGTCTCAAATCGTCTAGGACGACTAGAAACGCCTAAAAATGAAAAAAATAAAAAAAAGTTGAAAAAAAATTTTAAATTGTCGAAATCATAATTATTATGAAGTAGAGTGAATATAAATGGTATTCCAATTAAAAACTGGTGATTCCAAAATAAGGTCCAAAATCGTCAAGGACGACTAGAAA